>JAPCYS010001494.1:0-44787 GCA_028641055.1 Alopecurus myosuroides
ATGTCCTTCCGCTTAGCCGCGGGTCTCCATATCTGCAAGTAAGAGCATATCTTGTACAACACATGAGAAGGCTGGCTTTGAAAGATGCCTACACATATCGAAATTATCCTATTGGTTTGTCCTTTGTGTAAGCCGGTGGCCCTATGAACCTTTGTGTGGCAGGCCGGGTTCCAGGTGCTGGAGAGCAGTTCCCTAACTGCACTCCACATAAATCTAGCCAAGGAGTAGTGGAAGAAGATGTGATTTGTGTCATCTTGATCACCACATTTCGCACATCTCCCATTACTCGGGCCTCGCCGACAGCGGATGTTGTCATTAGACGGTAGTCATTTACGTGTGAGTTGCCAAAGAAAAATTCTTATCTTTAGATGTATTGCAATCCTCCAAATGACGTTGTAGTGCCTGAGAGTTATCCCTTGACAGAGCTTAGCGTATAGTGATTTGATCGAGAACCTTCCCGAAGTTTCGAGGCCCAGGAAATAGCATCATGTTCGTTTGAGAGGATCATCCCCTCTAGGCATCTGGTGAGATTATGACACTCGATATGCTCCCGTGGGCAAGGTTTCTTTTCCAGGGGATATCGCAAACCCCCAATCGGAGCGCCCACCCCATGGAGGCCTCCGGCTCCGAAGTAATGGCAAAGAGAGACGAGAACTGGTCTTTGAGTGGTCGACTGCCTTGCCACCAATCTACCCATAGGCGTGTGGAGGTGCCATTCCTGATGCCATGATTTGCCCCCAAGCAGAAGACATTCTTATGTTTCTGAAGTGCATTCCGAAATTGCGATCCCAGCCGATGAGAATATACCAAGCAAGTCCTTGTTCCGTAGGTATTTGGCACGTATGAGTTCTACCCAAAGGCCCCTCTCGTGGTTAAGGATTTTCTAGATCCCTTTGACCATAAGGCAAATGTTCATTAGTTTACTGTTTATGATGCCCAATCCCCCTAGAATTTTGGGTTTACATACCGCCTCCCACCTGACCATGTGATATTTACTCTTAGGGCCCGAGGACTCCCAGAAGTGCGTGCGATGGGTGTGCATGGCCCTATGTACTCCATCCCTCAAGAGACAGACAGTTATTGTGTGCGTTGGCATGTTAGAGAGACATGTGTTGGCGAGGGTAAGGGCATGTGCATTAGTTTAGACACCCGGTGTCTATAAAACCTTCCATGTCACATCTCCAGACGGTAAAAAAAAAATACAGTTTTGTCTCTGGCTATCTGTAGGCACCGGATAGTTAGCTAACTGTTTTGATTAACTATGGTCTCGTCCAGATCGAACGGACTAGGATAGAGCGGTTCAGTGGAGACACAATATATTAGCAGACAACACATCGTACAATGGGAAAAGGCCGTCGGTAACTAGCTATTTACTTGGGCTATCGACAGTCTGCTGAATTACCGACGTTCTCCTTCTCTCTCCTCATTCTCTTTCATACACGTCATCAAAACTACCTATAACTGCTCTTTACAGACCGATGATTCATCATCACCGTACATGCCCTAAGTCGTGCCACTGACGACATCAGCTTGCCCGCCCATGGGTCCGTCTGTTTGATCATACTCGTGGTCAAAGGGGGTCCCAATCAGACGCACACACGGCACGATCTCCAATTGGGAGCCCTAGGTATGTAATCGGAAAGGTCCCAACCTTGCAGTTCAGCACGTGTGCAATTTGACATTGTTCCTCATGTGAGTTAAGTCCATTGCTCGCCCGTGGCTTGCACTATTCTCGCCGGTGCCGGCTCGTCGGGTGGAGATTGGGGCCGAAGTGAGGTCTCTGCTCGGAAGCAGACATGGCGCGAGACCTTTAGAGCACACGATTTGTCGCAAGAAGAAGAGAGGTACGGGCTAAGACCATCCGTAATAGGGATATCTTAGCGCGGTATCATAAGAAGATTGCTGGCGTGGCACTATGTTTAATGAAGAAAGAGATTGTGATTATATCTTACTATATAAGATACAACCCTTGCACGATGTTCATAGGCAAAAAAAAAAAAATGGTAGCTCAATTACACAAGGATAAGATCAAAATCATTAAATGCAAGTACGTTTAGATACATCTGCTAAGAAGCAATGTACTACCTCCGATTCCAAATAATGGGATCGGAGGGAGTACTATAAGGAATGTTGTATCTTATGATTCACCGCCAGATAGGATATCGTGCTAAGATGCTATAAAGATGGGGAGAGTGTTAAGTAGCGGGCGCCACCCCAACTGCATCGCACGATTAGGATGGATTGTCGCCATGGTTAACCGGTAGAGAGCCGTTCTGCACTGGAACGCTGGCTCAGCCTGGCGGACCACCGCTCCGAAATCATTCTTCCACCAAAACACGTCCGTCGCCACGCTTCGCTTCCAGGATGCGCTGCCTCCGTCGTGGAGCCGCCCACCTGCTCTCCTACGCGGAGCGTCCCCGCCAAGAACGCCCGCATGGTGTCCGGCCAAATGCTTCGGCCGACTACCACCTGTCCACCTTCCCCTGTCGCGCGAAGGTCGGCCACGTGCTCGACGGAATGCGCGCCTCGTGGTTCTGCACCGAGGCGGGGCCTACTGGCACCCACGAGCTCTCCATGGACCAGCAGTTCACGGTGATCCCGGGTACCGACGTCTCCAAGGCGGTAGAGAGGGTCTGCCGCGGTCTGTCCACCCAGCCGGAACCGACGGTGGCATCGGCTCTTGACGCGCTTGAAGTATCCGTGTCGCGGGAACTGGTCGCAGATGTGCTCAAGAAGACAAGAACCTGAGCAACGCCGGCATTCTCGCCCTCACCTTCTTGCGGTGGGCAGAGAGTCAGCAAGGCTTCAATTACACGGCCGAGAGTTTCCGCAACCTGATCGAAGCGCTAGGTAAGATAAAGCAGATCAGGCTGGTGTGGAGCCTGGTGGAGGCTATGTGGTGCCGCGGCTTGCTCTCCAAGGACACGTTCAGGCTCATCGTCAGGAGGTATGCCCGGGCAAGGAAGGTCAAGGAAGCCGTCGAGACCTTCGAGAAGATGGGTGATTTTGGTCTCAAAATAGACCTGTCAGATTACAACTTGCTGATCATATACTCAGCAAATCCAAGCAAATCAAGAAGGTGCACGCCATCTTTAAGGATATGAAGAGGGGGGGAAAGTTTGTACCTGATTTGAAGACCTACACTATCCTCATGGAAGGCTGGGGCCATGACAAGGACTTGTTGATGCTCAAGTCGGTGTACCAAGAAATGCTGGATACAGGCATTAAGCCTGATGTTGTAGCGTACGGGATGATCATCAATGCCTTTTGTAAGTCCGCCAAATGTGACGAGGCCATCAAGGTGTTCCATGAGATGGAAGCCGCTGGTTGCATGCCAAGCCCTCATGTGTATTGTATGCTTATCGATGGACTTGGTTCAGAGGAGAGGCTGAATGAAGCTTTGAAGTATTTCGAGCTTTCTAAGGCCAGTGGGTTTCCCATGGAGATACCTACATGCAATGCAGTTGTTGGTGCTTACTGCAGATCCTCAAAGTTCGAGCAGGCATTCAGGATGGTTGATGAGATGAGAAAGAGTGGACTCAGTCCAAATTCCCGGACTTATGATATTATTCTGCACTATCTTATAAAACCTAACAAGATAGAAGAGGTCTCAATGCTTATAGCTGAGGACAGTTCATAATTTTTTGTCAGAGCTTACTGGATCAGGTAGTACTATGCCAAACATTCATGCTAGATTGAATTTGGTTTATATTTTGCTACCTATATGAGTTAACTTCGCTATATCAGTTAAATCTGCACGTCGTACAAAACCTAGGAATACTTCTGGTTGCATTCAATTATTACAAAAGTGCCTTTATGTGATTGATCACTAATCTGCGGTGGTGTATTTTACAGTGAATACTTCTGAATGCTGTCTCCACTCTGATTTTCGCTGCTGCTAGATATCCCGACTTACCACCTGAACTGTCCGACATCCGACATGTATTCACAGAGAAATATGGGGCTTCCGTTGAATTGTGTGACCTCCCACATGTATTCACTACTTCACAGAGATATATGGGGCTTCCATTCTGAGTTGCATATGATGCTGTCCCTTTTTGTGTTTGAACTGCTCCCTTTTGTTGCTCCATGCTGATTAACTCGACAATTTTGTGGTCATCTTGTTCAGAAGCTTCAGAACAAGTCATTTACTAACAAGGAACCAAGTGATGCAAGACATTGCTGAAGAATTCACACTCCCGTTTAATGTCAAGGCTCAAACGGAAGATATCTCTGGTGTACTTCAAAGTAAACATGCATATTTTAGTGAACTTATATCACCCATCCCTTTTATTGAAAATCCTGATGGGACATGCTGACTTGGGGCATCAAACTCTGGGCCTGGAAAAAGCAAGGAACTGAGTGAGCTAGCACCTTGAACAGTAAAATACTCCCTCCGTATCAAAATATAAGATGTTTTAGCATTTTTGTAGATATAATGTATCTAGACATGTTTTAGTGTGTAGATTCATATGCATCTTACACTAAAACATGTCTAGGTACATATTGTCTAGGAAATGCTAAAACATCTTATATTTTGATACAGAGGGAGTAGTAGACAAGGCTCCTCCTTATTCTAAGCCACGCATAGAAACGAGGGAAAAGTCTGCTGAAGAAGATAATATTGGTTTGTGTAATCAAGCATCATATATAGGACAGTCTGGACAATCGAATCAAGATGGGCAGCAAATGCCAGAGAAGAAGGCAGCCAATAGGCGGCCTCCCTATGTTAAGCCAAACACTAACATGAAATCTGCGCTCGAAAATCTGACAAATCAAGCTGCAAATGGGTACAAGCATGATGATGAACTTCAGCCTGTTTCTGTTAGAAGGAAAATCGCAAAGCCACCTGCATATGGTTCTCCAGATGATGAAGTGACTAATGATGAAAGATGGCAAACCAAACACCTGTTGGCCAAACATGACGCCCAAGCAACAGGAATGGCTGCCATTACAACTACGAATGATGGAAACACTCAGATAGGAAGAATGGATCAGTAAGTGGCAGTGACTACCAGACAGAGGAAGATGAGATGATCAACACAATTGATTTCGGCAATCTTCTGGCGCAAGCACCTACTTCGCATCAGAAACACAGGAGTACGAGTGCTCATCCCCGTAAGGAGGCCATGAAGACGAGGAAAGGCTGATGAATAAGCTTATGAGGCAAGGGCATAGACAGTGAGGAGCGCAAGACAAAGACCAAATATCGGACACCTCAAGCTCAAACAAATCAAAGTGTTGATGGCATTGGAGAACGATCCAACAGAGATGGAGCGCCCAATCCTCCACAAAGAGTCGTATCCCTGCCCACAGAATCTGGATCCCCAGTTATGAAGCTGAAGGCTTCGGCTCCTGCTCCTGCTCGATCCATCTCGCTGCAGCCGGACATGTCTTGTGCACACTAAAATGCCAGATTTCGACTAACTGGCTGTGATTATCAGCACTCAAAGAAGGCTTGAGCTGCCTGCTTCCGCCTTATATCAATAATATCGTCCTCGTTGACATCGAGGAGAGCTTGTTCGTTCAGTACGACGACTTTGTTTTCATAGCCGCTCCATCTCATTGCCCACCGTGCTGCCGGAGAAGCCACTCAAGGCACCCAAGGTGCGGAACAAAGAGTACGACAAGGTACGTACTACTAATCTACAAACATATATACAGTACTCCTGCTATTTTTTTTTCTTCGGAAGTTAGATGATCTCTAATCACTGTAGTTGTCGAGCAAAAATGTCCCCGTCTTCGGACTCTGACGTGTTCAATAGTTTGTTTGGTACCCGAAGGGTTACAGCAGCGGTACAATTTTGCTGGGCTTTGCTTTGCCGATACATTGCACGTTTAGTACGTCCTCACTAATTTCATTGTTGATCATATGTGATATGAAGTACAGATAGATTAGAGACAAGTCAGACGTAAAAATCCTCTGTACACTTCAGTTAATCCCTTTAACAGGAACTCTGAAACATGAAAATGATAATCTTAGATGAGACCTTGCCTTGTTTCCGAATATTGAGATAGTAGTTCAAACTAATCACATACAAGAGAATAAGCTGCAGCATTGATGATCATGTGTCTTCTCTTCTTGTTTGCAGAATGCAGACTGACCTGGAGAAGAAGGAAGAGGATAAGAAGGCTCTCAAGGAGCTAAGGCCAAGGCTGCACGGAGCACGCTCAGAGGCGACAGCCTCAAGAAGAGCGGCAAAAAATGATCTTCTGCGACAACTTATCTCTCTACTTAGTCAGAAGCTTCTGAAGAAAATGGCCGGAGCAAATTTAGGATAGTTGGTTAGGGATTGATAAATCTTTGTGGGTGCAAAAAAGATGTTGGTTTTGGGGGTCCTTGTTTTTAACCAAAAAGCCTAACCGAGTCATACGAAACCAGGGGTTGAGCGGTCGAGGAAGGTCAAATTTTTGTGAGAATGCAAAACGTGATGGCCGCTTGCCTTCATATCAGAACGCCCACGGTACAGCTGGTTCAAAAGTATTTTAGTTTAAAAACAAAAACAAACTGGGAGATATTTTCCAATTCTGTCAACTGATTCGGGACTCGTGAGGTGAGCGAGCGGAGCGTCCCCCTCCTCCCCTGCCCCCGCCGCCGGCCACTCCGGCCACGGCGGCCACCCAGCCCCCTTCCCCACCCCCGCTTGCGCTCATGGCAGGCCGCAACGCCCCCCTCTCCCCCTCCCCCTCCCCCTTCTCCGGCGAGGCGCTGGGGCCGCGGGGCCGCGACGACCGATGGCGCGCGAGCCGCGACTCGGGTTCGGAGGGCTCCCGGTCCTACCGCGAGGTCGTCGAGGGGTCGCCGGAGAGGGCGTCAGCGCCGCGCCCCGCCTCTGCCTTCCGTCAGGTCTCGGAGGCCTTCGACGAGCTCGATGCTTCCGCGGACTCGGAGGAAGAGCGGCCGGTGGTGGATCCGTCGCTGGAGCGCGACGCGGAGGCGCCATGGGAACTCCCCAAACGCAAGCGCCCGAGGGGCCGCCGCGCGGGGAAACAGGTGGCGGAGAAGGTCCGCCGGACTGCGCGGGAGGCCGGCAGGTTCCGCGGCCGGTGCCTGCTCTGCCGCGAGCCGGGCCACCATGCGAGGGACTGTGACGTAGGCCCTGTCTGCATCCGCTGTGGGAGAGACGGCCACTGGTCGACGGACTGCGAGGAGCCTTGGCGCCAGTTCACGCCGGGCGCTGAAGGCTCTGGTGACGCGCGCCGCGCGGATGGGGTGATGGCCGCTGTGGAGCGCCCTCCCGCACGTTCGTTCAGAGGAAGGGGTGACCTCCCACCCGCGCCTGGGCTGCCTTTGGCGCCGCGGTTGGGCGCGAGGGAGGTGGCTCCTCTGGCGACGACGGCGGATTCCAGGGCGAGGAGGGAGATGGAGACCGCGGTGGTTCCCCTCGCGGCGGCGGCATCAAAGGTTGCGACTTCAGACGTGGGCGCCTCGGGGGTATCCCCTGTTCGTGCCATGTGTGTGTTCAACCGATCCCAGCTCGTCGACGACGCGGAGGAGGAGCTACAGAACGCCGTGATCGCCGCCGATGATGGGTCGCGCCGCCGGCTCACGAAGGAGAGGGTGATAGAGGCTATTACGGACCTCCATGAATTCGGGCCAGGGACGTTCTTCGTCACGCCCCACAAAGACGGAAACTTCCTGGTGTTCTTCGACGATCGGAGGGACATGGACGTGGTCATGGCTGAGCCGTTCGTGCGTACCCCGACGGTGCGCCTCCGGTTGTCTCCTTGGTCCCGTCGTACCGGTGCGGTCGCGGGGGGCCTGGTTCATCGCGCGGATATCGAGATCGCCGGCCTGCCGGACAACTGCTGGGGGCTCCATGCGGCGGAGGCGGTCCTGTCGAGGACAGCGTGGGTCGAGCAGGTGCACCCCCTTTCGAGGTCGCGGCAGGACATGTCGGTCTTCCGCCTGTCGGCATGGTGCCTGGACGTGGGCGCCATCCCCACCGTGATGGACTTCCATGTGCCTGAGCCTGGAGCGCCTCCGTCTACGGAAGAGATCGCCGCTCCGTTCACGACCGTGACGCCGCCGCAAATCAAAACATCCGTCTACCCGCTGGGGATCAAGGTGGTGAAGTCCACCGATTTCGGACGGCGGCCTCCTGACGTCCGGGCGAGGGCCGGAGGGGACGATCCGCCGCCTCGCTGGCGCGGGCACCCTCACTCTGGTGACGCGCCGAGCTCGCGTCGCGACAGGGACGGCGCAGGGCGCGGGTCCGAGTTGTCCAGTAGGGGTGGCCCAGGCCCTGGTTCGAACAGGCCAATCCCGAGGGCGCACGTCTTGGCCTCGGGGATCGTGGTGGGACCACCGGCCTTATCCCGTTGCCAGCGCAAAAGACACAGTCAAAGAGAGAGGAGGAAGGCCCGGCGCGTTCGGGATGGAATCGCTGCCGCTGCTGCTGCTTTGCAGAGAGAAGGCGCGGTCAAAAGCGTTTCAGTCGGTTCTGAAAAGGAAAAAGAAGCTGGGGGCTCTGAGAAAGCAGGAGAAGCAGAGGGCTCTGCAAAGGAAATAGAGAAAGAGATCCTCGTTGGTGGTCTGAGGCTGCCGTTGGGCGCCAGCGTGGGGTCCGAGTTGGTGGTTCGGGTGGATCCATGCTCCCGCTCTTCTGTCCTCTTCGACAGAGCTGGCGAGGATGAGACCGTTGCGCCTGCACTTGGGCCCACCCCTACGCTGACGGAGGCCCAGCAGGAGGCCGAGGGCGACGCCTTGGTTGGCGGCGCTGTGGGGTCGTGTCGGCCTTCCCCCCGCACTGGTCCCGCGCCTTCCCCATTGGTGGGCCTCCACGCGTCAAGGTCTCCCATGTCAAGCCGGGGGATCTCCATCGCGGGTGGGGCCTCGCCTGGGGTGCACACTGGGCCGCGCGGCTTGGGCAGCCCGTGGGGTTCCCATGAGCTGGCGCCATCTAGGTTGTTTGGGCTCGAGCAGGTGGGGGTGGAGCATATCCCCCATTCCTCGCCGTCGTCGCGATGCCTCGAGGAGACCAGATGGGAGGGGGAGGAGGAAGGCTCCCCGATCCTTCGCACCCCGTCTTCTGACTCCGCGGTGCTACCTAGCGTGTCGGAAGACGATTCTCCCTCCACAGTGTGGGCGGATCCGTCGCCAGCGACCAGGACACTCCCCGAGGCCGGTCCCGCTACCCGATTCGCCTCACCTCCGATTACTTTCTCTCGGGGCGGGCCCGCCAGGCCGCGTGGGGTGGCGGCAGAGATCCCGCGCACGCTTGGTGGCTTTCTTGCAGCCGCCAAAGCACGCTCGGAGGCCATCCTCCCACCACCCCCACTCCACCGACGGCTCCTGGAATTGAATTTCCAACCACGGAGGAGCGTACGGATCGCGAAGCAGCCTGGCGGATTGGGTTCCGAGCAGAGGGCTCAGCGGGTTCTAATGCGCAAACTGGGCTTGATCGGCAGCGAGGACGCGCCATCCACCGAGACCGTGAACGCGTTTCACAAGATGTTCGAGGTTCCGTTGGAGGATGATATGCTTGAGGCCATTGGGGAGCTCTACGGTTGGTCCCTCGGGGCGATCCAGAAGGACGGCTATCCGCCTAGCTCGGAGGATGTGGGAGGTCGCCTCGTGGAGGCTTGACCACCCAGACGGGAGCTCATTAGGGTGTTCTCGAGTTTCCATGTTGTACGAACCTAGAATTCTGGTGTTGAACGCGCGAGGCCTCAATGAGCGCGCGCGCAGGGCGAACATCCGCTGCCTTACTAGCTCAACTGGCGCGTCAATTGTATGTCTGCAGGAAACAAAACTCTCGAATGTAACCCTACCGATCGTAATGGAAACCCTGGGCGCGGAGTTTGATGATTATATCTGCTTGCCGGCGGACGGTACGAGAGGGGGGGTTATCATTGCCTGGGTGAGCGCTAAGGTCCATCTTGACAATGCGCACGTGGATGTTAACTCGATCACTGCTAGGGTCTCTCCGGTGGGCGGGGGTCAACCCTGGTGGCTCACTAACGTATACGGTCCACAGGATGACGAAGCGAAGGTGGCCTTCCTGGCAGAGCTGCGCAATGCGCGCTCCACCAGGCCAGGCCCATGGGCGCTATGTGGAGACTTCAACATGATCTACCGGGACGAAGATAAAAATAATAATAACCTCAATAGGCGGATGATGGGCAGGATGAGGCGCTTCCTAAATGATTGCGAGCTGAAGGAGGTTTACCTGCACGGGCGCCGTTACACCTGGTCGAATGGAAGGGAAGCGCCGACGCTCGTCAGATTGGATAGGGTGTTCTGCTCCATCGACTGGGAGGAGATGTTTGAGGATTGCTCACTCTGCTGTCTGGCCTCGGTGGTGGCCGACCATTGCCCTCTCCTCCTTGACTGCTCCCGGCAATTGAAGGGTCGGAAAAGGTTCCAGTTCGAGCGTTTCTGGATCAAGCTTGACGGGTTCCAGGAGGTGGTGGCTACCGCCTGGGGGGTTATTGATGGCGACCCCGACCCTTTCCGCCGTTTGCACTCCAAACTCATGCGTACTGCACGCCACCTGAGAAGTTGGAGCGACAAAAAGGTGGGGAGCATCAAACTGCAGCTTATGGTAGCGCGGGAGGTTGTTCTGCGATTCGACTGTGCTATGGAGATGCGGCAGCTTTCGAGCGCCGAGAGGGCTCTCCGGGCTAAACTGAAGCGGGCTCATTTGGGATTGGCCTCACTTGAGCGCACGATGGCGCGTCAGCGGGCAAAGATTGCCTGGATCGCGGAGGGTGACGCCAACACATCCTTCTTCCACCAGCACGCCTCTTATAGGAAGCAGAAGAACATCGTCAGAAATCTTCAGGTGGACGGGACAACAGTGGTGGACCACGGGGATATGGCGAAGGCCTCGTTCGAGCACTTTGAGGCCCTTCTAGGCACTTCGGTCGCTCGGGACTTCTCGTTGGACCTTGATTTCCTCGGGCTCTTTGCCGAGGAGGACCTCTCCGTCTGGAAGCCCTTTCTCGGAGGGGGAGATTTGGGAAGTGGTGAGGCGACTCCCTCATGGGAAGGCGCCCGGACCCGATGGCTTCACATCGGAGTTTCTCCAGAGCTGTTGGGGGATATTAAAAGATGATTTCATGGCCGCCTTTGACAAGTTCTTCACCATGTGTGGCAGAGGGTTTCAAGGGTTGAATCAGGCGCTCCTCATCTCTTGCCTAAGCGCCCGGATGCGGCGGCTCTTGGGGACTACCGTCCAATTAGCCTTATACACATCTTCGCCAAGTTGGTCGCTAAAACTCTCTTTGAGGCTGGCCCCCCTTCTTGGCAAGTTGGTGGAGAGGAACCAGAGCGCTTTCATCCGCCAGCGTTGCATTCACGATAACTTCATGCTGGTTCAACAAACAGCTAGGTTGCTCCACAGCCTCAAGGAGCCAAGGGTGATGCTTAAGCTGGACATTGCGAAAGCCTTTGACTCCGTATCCTGGAGTTTTTTGTTCGAGGTGCTCCGGAAACTGGGTTTTGGCTCTCGGTTCTGTGACTGGGTGGCTATTCTCCTTTCGACGGCAAGCACTAGGGTGATGCTAAACGGCGAGCCAGGCCCCCCCATTTGGCACCGGAGGGGCCTGAGACAGGGAGACCCCCTATCGCCTCAGCTGTTCGTGCTAGTTATGAAGGTGCTGAACAGACTTTTGGCAAGGGCGGCGGAACTCGGGATTCTCCGCAAGTTATCGCGCCGAGATTTGGTCACCGCGGTTTCGCTTTACGCGGACGACGTGGTCATCTTTTGCCATTCGGATGTGAGTGAGCTGCAGGCGGTTCGTTGTATCCTCGCACTCTTCGGAGAAGCCTCAGGTCTACAAACAAACTTCTCCAAATGTTCGATCTCTCCTATTGGGTGTGGAGAAGAAGCGGCGACTCTGGCCGCGACAACTATGGGCTGTCAACTTGCCCAGTTTCCGGTCAAGTACCTCGGGATACCCCTAGGGCTAAGGAAGCTCCCGAGCATGGCGCTCCAGCCGATCATTGACAGGCTGGCGGATCGACTCCCCGCTTGGAAGGCGGCATTGATGCCGAAAGCTGGGAGACTCGCGCTAATTAAGGCGGTGCTAGCAGCGATCCCCATCCATCAGCTTATGGTGCTCAGTGTGAACAAGAAATGTCTGAAGAAGATGGAGAAGATTTTCCGAGGCTTTCTCTGGACAGGGAGGGCGGATGCTAAGGGGGGTCATTGCCACGTCAACTGGGCGAGGGTGTGCAGGCCTTTGCACCTTGGTGGCCTAGGCATACCTGACCTAGCCCGGACTTCCGCCAGTTTAAGGGTCAGATGGCTGTGGAGGATGCGTACCGACCCTGACCGACCCTGGCGTGGACTTGACATGCAGTTCTCAAAGAATGAACGAGCCATCTTTGATTCGTCGACTGAGATGATTCTGGGAGACGGCTCGTCAGCCCGGTTCTGGGAGGACAAATGGATTGATGGGAGTTCCCTAAAGGAGAAAGCGCCGGCCCTCTTCGCGCTGATCCCCAAGAGGCGCAGGAAGCGCCGGACGGTTAGAGAGGCGCTTCTGGAGCGCCGCTGGATCTCGGACATCTCGGGAGCTATGGACCCACTCGCCCTCTGGCAATACGCGCAAACGTGGAGATTCTTACAGGGGGTACAGCTTCTGGAACGGCCGGACAGATTGATTTGGAGGTGGACCCTGATGCAGTCTACTCGTCTAAATCCTGTTACGGGGCCATGTTCCACGGGGCCATAGAGTCGAGCTCTTGGAAACTAAACTGGAAGACTTGGGCGCCACCAAGGGTGAAATTTTTCATCTGGCTTGCGTGCTTGGACCGATGCTGGACTGGTGAGAGGCTCGCGAGACGCGGCCTACACATTGTGATCGGTGTCCTCTTTGCGACCAGGAGCCAGAAACTATGGCTCACCTCCTCACAGGCTGCTCTTTCACACGGACGATATGGCATGAGGTGTTATCTTGGATTCGATCCACCTCGAGGCCCCCGGTTGTGGAAGACGAGTTCGTATCCTGGTGGTCGTTGGCCCTGCACTCCACGCCGAGGCTGTTGAGGAAGGGCACCTCCACGCTCGTCATGCTCACTGCTTGGCGGATTTGGAAGCAACGAAACGCGATCGTCTTCAACAATGCGAGTCCTTCGGTCAGCGCTTTGGTGGAAACCATCAAGACCGAGGCGAGAGATTGGGTGAGCGCGGGTGCTAAAGGCCTTGGACTACTTCTCCCCTAGGATAGCTTTCCGGGTTGAGTTGTAATGTGTGGGTTGGCCTCCTTGCAGGCTTGTACATAAACTCTCTTTCTATCAATGCAATGAAACGCAAAGCTTTTGCGTTTTCGCAAAAAAAAAATTCTGTCAACTAGAAGAAGTTGGCAACAGCAAAACCCAAGAATCTGAACGAATCATCAGCAAAATAGTCGGATTGACAGGCAATAAAATCATTAATTGTGTCTTCAAAGTGTGGGCTCTCTAAAAAAACCTAGACCCTGGAAACAAACAGTAGCCTGAAGCGACAAATGAAAGGAGTTTTTCAAGATATCAAAAAATGGGTTGAAAGCAAAAAAGATTAGAGCTGCCTGTCAGACAACCTGTGGGCCACCCTGGTCAGCAGAGCTGAACAGGAACGATCCTCTACAGCCGTAGACCACACCAACCAACCAGGCTTAAGTGCTTGTCTCCTTATTAGTCAAGAATCCTAATATCCTATAGAACAGATCATGTTCAAGTAAGGTCGTGTACACTCACTGAGCTCCGCTATTTAAGCTGCTGTTTCTCCCTGACGAACATCTTTAGCTAGGTGCTGCCATCTCTCCCGCCGCTAACCCTACGTTGCGTGATTTTGCTCAGCTGCGCGAGATAAACACACTTCGTATTGGGCCGGCCCCTTCAGCCTGAATAGAAAGCCCAAGCTTTTCTTTCTATGACCATGGCTTTACTTTCCCAAATCACTGTTTGGTGTCCTCTGGAACAACAAAACTATGTGAAACGGTACTTCAACCACACACGAGAACATGGCATCAACTTCAAAATTTGTTTGGGGTTTTCGGTTGTTGTGTTGGGAAATAACTGATGTTCCTTGCCTTGGAGCAGTAGAATGAAATAACTGATGTTCCTCGTAAAAGAAAAACTTGCGACAGTTTGCCAAATTTTCAACGGAACAGGCGAGGTTTGGAATCCATGCCCTATGTGGTACCTTCTGGGGAGAAAAACATTTCGGACGCCAAGACACTCCGAAATTTGAAGCTTTAAAAAGACAGGGTTTTTTTTTGAGATGAAAGACAGGGTATTGGATATATTAACAGTGCGTGCATGTTTTTTGTATCGATATATTCTTAGAATTCGACGTGTTCACCAAAACCTGCTGAGCCAAAATGCCTCGATATCTGAATTGCCCACAAAATTCAGAAACCTGTCTGCCAGTGATATGTTGGGTTTCTATTTTCAACTAGTCGTCTGTGCCTTTCAGATTTCTTTGATGATGCCAGTAGAGAGTGAGTCTACGTCGGTGTTCTTGCCATCATCTGTACCTGAAAGTAGTTGAGCAAATCGCCAAATAGTGAGCGTTTTAATAAGACATACCTAGTCGCAGAATATTACTACTGTCGGCTATTTTGATACAGCAGGGTTGAGAATTGCATAACGAGTACGCTAATGATGTTGTCCCGTCGCAAAAAAGAAGAAGAAGAAACTAAGTATAGAATGAAGCGAAAATGTGAAGGATATAAGTTCAGCATACGTAAGTGTCAGCTGTCAAATTAAAATTGCAACCGATCACACACCGCACCATGGTCTGGGTAACAATATGTAACCAAGACAATGAGCTTCTCTTTACATGCTTGGCTTTTCTAGCTTGAAGTAGTGCATCACATTGAACGGTGCATGTGCATTAACATTAAACCGAGTACTGCAGAGGTATAACAGTTCAAAACAGACAAGATACGGTGGCCAAACTGAGCATATCTTTTGCAGGTTTCAGATTGTTGATTTGCCTTCAATAGAAGTCAGTTATAGCACGAAGAAATATCTTTATAGCACACAATTGGCACTATCAAGAATTAAACAATCAAACTGTACAAGAATTGGAAACTAGAGTAAAATGCATGTTTCCATATATAGTAAACTCGGTAAGCACAACCAACCTTTCCGATTTCAGTTGTTTTGTCAGTTACTCATGTTAGAACTTAGAACTGGGTGATTGGTCTATTCTTCCAAAACACAAATTGCTCAGCATAATTGGCAACCAAAACACAGATTGCTCAGCATAATTGGCAGCAAAATAAAGTCTTCCACTATGGGAAAGATTGGTCTATTCTTCCACTATGGGAAAGACTGGTCAGGAGGGATGTACTTGACAAATTCGATAACAACCACGCTCAAAGAATACAAGGATATGATAGTTTCCTTTTATGCAGATGAAACTCTCATGATACACTTGCCTGCATTTTTATAATGAGTGTCCTCTTCAGTGAAGTAGATATTGGTTTTGGACAAGGTGTGCAAACATTGGTTCACTGATATTTCTTACTTAATGTCTTTAATCTTCCTGTTCTTTCAAAGCATGACCATGCAAAAATGCAGGTATGCAGAAAACAACTCGAGTGATTACAGAGACACAGTATAGTATGATTTCGCTTCCCCAGCATTATTCTCGGATGAGTCATTTAGCTACGTAGTCAGGCACCTTACAGTACAATACAAGGCAATGTGTTGTCAGTACTACGGGTCATTAGGTAAGAAGGATCAAAAGACAAAACAAAAAAAAGATGATTTTTACCTGTCAGACAACCTGTGGGCCACCCTGGTCAGCGCAGCTGAACAGGAACGATCATCTACAGCAGTAGAAGCACACCAACAGGTGTGATCTGAGCCGTTAATCACGCTCTGGCCCACAGGTCAGACTTCATCAACCAGGTTTAAGTGCTTGTCTCCTTATTAGTCAAGGATGCAGCGGTACGATCCTATAGAACAGATCCTGTTCAAGTAAGGTCGTGCTATGAGGTACAGCGCTCCGCTATTTAAGCCGGTGTTGGTCTTCGTAAGCTTCCGAGGTGGTACTATCTTTCGCTAGTTGCTGCCTCCTTCCCGCTAACCCTCCGTGATTGGGCTGGCCCATTCATGCTGATTCCGGGGGTATCGTTATGACCATGCCTTTCCGCTCACTTGGGCTTTTCCTCTCGAACAGCAAACCTATGTTGTTCTAAAAAAAAGCAAAACCATGTGAAATGGCACAAGAAAATGCATCAGTCTGTGCTCAAACGCTTCAACAATTTGTTGGGGGTGTTTCGATGAATGAAATACACAGAAAAAATACATCAATCTGTGTCCAAACACTTCAGCAAAACTATGTTAAATGAAGGTCTGGGTTCTGGTTTTCTTTGATGAAGTACACACTCTGTTTCTCGCAAAAGACGAACTTCAACAATTTACCAAATTTTCTGGAACATGCAAGGTTTGGAATTTATACCCGTAAGTAATAGCTAAAACATCAAACACTCCGAATTGTGAAGCTTTGAACAGGAAACATATGGAGTTATACACCAGCTTGAAAATATTTTGGACGCTCTTCAAAAAACGTACGTATGAGTAAATGAAACAGAAAAGAATTCCATCAAAATTCCTCCAGAAATTAAATTGTAAAAAATCCATCTGTTCCGAAAATTACATTTCATGATGAAACGTGTAACTGGCGATGAGCATACAGACTTATTATGACAAGATAAATAACAAATTGCGCATTATTTTCTTTACCTATACTATCCCAGAATTCGACACGGTCACCAAAACCTGCTGAGCCAAAATGCCTCAATATCTAAATCGCCAGGGAAATCGATATGTTATGTGTCCACTGAATTTCTTTCGTGATGCCCTTAGCAAGGGAATCTACATCATGGTTCTCTTGCCGTAAAATTTAACATACTCCGTCTTTGGCTTCATCAAGTACCTGAAAGTAGTTGAGCAAATAGCCACATAATGAGTGTTTTAACAAGATATACCTGTTATCTTACTACTACTACTACTAAGGCTGCAACATCAGAAAATTGCAGGCTTCGTAATAATAAATCTGAAAGGCTGTGACTCTCTTTTATTATGAAAAAAGTACTTGGGGAATATTGCTACTGTCAGCTACTTGGCTTCAACAGGATTCAGATATCAACGCATTGCATAACAACTAAACTAATGATGCTGTCTCATTGCAAAAAAGAAGAAACTAATGATGCTATCGGAAGACCCAAGATTCCCAAATATAGGAAAACGTAATATATGAAGGATACATGTTCAGAATACGTAATTGTCAGCCTCTCAGCTGTTAAGTGAAAATCACAACGGATCCTATCACAGTTCGCACCATAATCTAGGTAAAATATGTAACCAAGGAATGAACTGCTCTTAACATGCTTGGCTTGTCCAGCTAGAAATACAACATCATATTGAACGGTGCATGTTCATTGACAATAAACCAAGTACTGCAGAAGTATAATAGTACAAAAAAGATAAAATACAGTGGCCAAACTAAGCAGATCATTTGCAGGTTGCAGATAGTTGATTTGCCTTTTGATACAATATAAGTAGTTTTTATCATTAAGACGTATCTTGGTAGCACGCAATTAGCACAATCAAAATTAATCAATCAAACTGTACCAGAAAATTAGAAAGTAGAGTGACGTACATGATGATCAAGTGATCAACAAGATAATCAGGCCCTCCTCTGTTTTCATATAGTAAACTTTCTAAGCACGAGCGGCCTTTCTGGTCTCATCTGTTGTGCCAGTTAGTCCTATTCGATCAGGATGAAACTCTGCAAAACACAAATCGCTCATCATAATTGACAATCGACTAAAGTGTATATTGCATTAGTTTATGACAAGTTATAAATCCTTCAAAGGATGAAAAATTTATATGTGTTAAAATGAACTGTAAAGATCATCAAGGGATGCAAAGTACTTGGTAGTTTCAGATTCCAGAAAAAAAAGGTAATTTCGAAGCCGGCTTGGCGGTAAACTCTATCGAACCTCAATCCCAATCAATCCATCTGGTTGTTCCTTTGAAATCAATAAAACGTTCTTACAATTATTGACAGATAATTACGTTATGGAAAATAGATTACGTTATGGAACTGTCTACTAGAGTGCAAGCTCCAGCAGGGTACACGAGCCGTTCAACTAAAAGGAAAATAAAGAAGACCTCCAGCAGAAAGTGGAAACTTCCATATAGTTCAGTCAAATAAATTAAAATTAACTTAGCTGTACATTTGATTCTCTTCCTACACATGTACCAATTACCGTTAGAGCATTTTATCTGTGCAGTAACCAATCACACCTTCTAAGTTGTAAGGGCATCTCCAGTCGTTGCGCCCCCACCGGTTTGGGGCCGCCGCGGCGCCAAACGACGCTCCCCGAGCCCAATTTCGGCCCAAAAAACCCGAGATTTGAAATTCGGCACATTTTATTGATTCACGCAAATTTCATACATTTCGACGCAGAGTTTAAACTAAAACATAGAAATTTTTATTGATTCGACGCAAATTTAAACTAAAACATAGATAACATTGCGAGAAATTAAAAACTACGGCGGCGACTACTCTAGGCATCGTCGTCCTCCTCGCGGTCGTCGTAGGCCGGCCGGTTGGAGGGGCCAGCTTCGCGGTCGTCCTTCGCCACCATGGCGAGCCGCCGCTCCGCCCGGCCTTGCACCCGCAGCCGGTGCAGCTGCGCCTGCTCGGAGGGCTGGCGGTTGCGCCGCTCGCTCTGCAACGCCCTCGGTCGCCGCTGCCGCCTGCTCGAGGCCGCCGCGGACTTGGTGGAACGCGTCCTCGTTCCGAGCGGTCTCGAAGGAGAGGTAGGCCGCGTGCTGCTCGGGCCACATGGGCTGCCTCGTCCGTTCCCTCCTCCAGCGCCGGGCAGCCTGCGCCAGCTGCTGCTCGGGCGCAAGCTCTTCCTGGGCGGGCTGCTGCTCGGGTGCCACCGCTTCCTGCGCCGGCTGCTGCTCGGGCGCTGCGCCGGCTGCTGCTCGGGCGCCACCTCCTGTGCCGGCTGCTCCTCGTACTGGAACTCTCGTCGCTGTCCCCGTCGTTGTGGCCACGCATCCCAGCCGCGGGCCGGCAGTACAGTGGAGAGTGGCGGTTGGCGCGGAGCCGGCGAGGCATCGTTGCTAGTGTGTGTGCGGCGAGGAGGAGGAGAGCGAGCGCGGCGAGGAGGAGGAGGAGGAGAGCGGCGAGAATGGGAGAACGGCGAGCGGCAAGCGCCCTTTTTATAGCCTGGCGGGCCAGTCACTGCGCCGCGCGTGTCACCGCTGCCGCCCCGCCATTACGCCGACAACTTTTGACTGGGGCGCATGCACTGGCCGGCCGCCACGCCATTACTTCGACAGCCTTTGACCGGCGCGAGCGCCGAGAAGATGATCACGGGGGTTTCTGTTCCCGCGTTTTTTTCGCCGCATCACTGACAGAGATGGCTCACGCGGGCTGCAGCGCAGTTTCACCCCCCCAAACCGAACCCAGCGGGCTGGGTTTGGCCTGGGTGCCGCGGCGCGAAATAGCGCCGAAACGGCGCTATTTGGGCTTCTAGGGGGCCGACTGGTGCGGAAACGGCACTATTCCCGCCTGGGGGGGCGACTGGAGATGCCCTAAGGCAATCAATAATGATGGCGTTAGTGTCAGACCCCGGACCCAGAGATATACATACTGTTATGTGCTCCTAGCCATGGACTCACAAGGGCTTCAGGGTTACCAGCCCCGGCCGCAACAAACAACGGCAGGCAGACCGGATTCATCGGCACGTAGTCCGGATCCCCGGTCTACTACTCCTTGTATCCATGCTAGTCATAACCAATTATGCATACCCAAGCGTCCACGAGTCGGATGAAACTGAAGGAACGGGACCAAAGTTATACAGAGTTGGTATGTGTCCAGAAAGTGCAACAACAATCGAGGGTTACTGGGGTTACCTCGCCCCAGGCCGATCACATCGACAGGCGGGCTCGGACATGGATCATCGGCTCCACAACCCCTCGACTGCGACAACTATGCAGCAGCCAAAACTGTATAACAATGAGCTCGAAACCAACAACCGACCAAAGCAGTACTCTAAACATGAAGCTTTATTAACATGTGTTACTAGAGTATAGCTTACAAACAGAGGTCACACGACCCAACATTACATCAGACAACGGAAGGCAAATTATGTTGCTAATCAACAAGAACCAAAAAGGCCTAAGAGGCCACAACATAAGGCGACGTCCAGCCCCTAGATTCCAGGCTGCTACCTGGGAACCCCGAACTACTCGTCGATGTCCACGTTGAAACACCACCGAACCGAGGAACTCCACCTGAACCAAATTGAAGCAAACATGAGTACGGGAGGTACTCAACAAGACTTAGTTAACCTATTATATATCTGCTTCTTTTAGAAAGAGTTATGAAGGTTATTTTGCGTAAAGCCATCTTTGTTTTCCAAGTTGAGGAAGGAATAGCACGTCTCATGGAGTATTTTGAAAACAGATGAGAAAACCTGCTCAACCACTGAAATCATCATCTTTTTCATCCACCAATATCATTTCAGCACCTCGTGCTTCAAAGATCACCACCTCAAGTTGTTCCGGTAACTTATGCTACAAGGTAACCCCTCTCGGCATCTCCGAGGAGGCATCCTTCATTCGTTATCAGCAAGTTTTATTCATTCCGTTCAAGTTGTCTATGATCACAGAATCCGTCACCAAGTCGTCCTTAACCGCAGACACGGCTTTTCGAAAAGATTTAACCCTGCAGGGGTGTACAACTTTAACCACACGTACCAACCAACTCTTAATGCCACTAGATTAGCACTATTCCGGGAAGTGCCGGCAGATGGAGGTTGACCACGACCTTTCCCTTACTTCGCCTATTCCATGAGTCGCTCCGAGTAGAGATGGACCGCCAATAGGGAGTGGCCATCTCCTGTCGGGTCTCTATCGTTGTGTGCAATGCTCGACGGTTACCTACCCGCAGAGCGTCGATGCATCCCCACGTCCTAGTTTTGAAAGTGTTTTGATATCCCCGCAAATCCAAATGGAAAGCCCGAACTAGGTAACTCATGGAACAAACTAGGCAAGTTGAGACCGAGGGGAATACAATCCCCGTGTGGATGCATGCTCAGTCTTGGCTCGAAGACGAGAACTCGCTCCTAGGGGTATGAACGAGACAACCACCACAAACCCTCTGTGGTCTCGTCATCCACACATTTAAATCATATTAAACAAATATCTCTTAACTTACCACTACTTCCTGCCATACTAGATCATTTCGTAACTCTGATTCATCAACCGGATGGAGCAGAGATAACATGCATGTATTACTAAGCACAACATATTTAAGGCTTTGGCGATGAACACAATCAAATCTATGGCTACTAGGAGTAGTGGATCAGGAATAAGTAGACTATGCATGGTATAGGAGAACTCTAACTACTGGCACAAGATACATTGGAATCGAATGCAATGTACGAGAATCAAAAGTCTTTCGAAATCATATATGAGCAGATAAGAGGTTATGCTTGCCTTGCTTCAAGAAAACCAGATAAAGTCTTCAGGAATAAGTGCTTGACTTGTCGGTTAGGATCAAGTATTCGTCATGGCGTTGTCGATCTTCTCTTCGGGGTCGCGTTCTATCGATTAGAAGCAAAACACCGAAAGAAACAACAATCAAACATGGCATCGATGCAATGCACAATATGTATGCATGAGCAAGTTAATGCACTGTAATAAATCCCTAAACAAGTTTGATGGGTTGCTAGGGTTCATATGGCAGTTCTCCAGTTTTACTGAACTTAGCCCGAAATGGACCCCGAAGGGCACTTCGGACAATTCTAAAAGCGAGTACAAGCTAAAGTGCTCAAATAGGTTTGAAAACATCATAACTAGATTGCATTTTTAATTTTGAGCAATTTGATATATAACTTTTAATTTTCTAATTTTAGTGAATAAAAACTTATTTTTCTATTTTTAATGAATTAACAACATTAAAAAAATACTCATTTTTCAAATTGGTCAACATGTATGGAAATGGCATATTCATGTAGAGTACATTTTTCTGAACATTTCCATATTTTTATCATATTTTTCTGATTAATATTTTATTAGTTATTCAATTTGCCATTTTAATCATTTTCTTTAATTTATTAAACATTTCTGTAAAAATAAAATAGGGTTATATGACGTCGGGCTGACGTCATTGTGACATCATCAAAGCCCAAATCGGCTCTGCCTCTATGCAATCGCGCGTTGGCGCGCTCGATTAACAAATCGAGTTGCACCACGAGGTGCAGGAGGTGGAGGGGAACACAGCAGTGGCGGCGCCGCCCGAAAGGGGTCGCCGGAATCTCGCTGGCGAGCAAGAAACACGGCGGCGGCGCTCGGCTTCGACGGAAGCACGATACAGAGGGGGAGGAAGGGGATGGAGGGGTCCGGGAGGACCAGTAGTTCACCCTGAGCGTGGAGAGAGAACCTTCGGGGCAGGGGAAGGACGGGAGGCGGAGGACTTCGCCGGTGGCCATCTGCCGGCCATGGAGAAGATCATGACGGCGCGGCCGATTTCGGGCATCCCGCTCACGAGGGTTAGTGTACGAGCACCAGGAGGCCAAGGCGGATCCGAGGGTGGTCTTCGATTCGTCGGGGAAGGCCGGAGACGACGGCGCGGGCGGCGACCGGCGGGACAGTAGGGTTAGGGTTTGGGTTCGCGGAGAGGAGCAGAGAGAGGGAAGGGCACGCGAGGAAGAGGTTCTACGGAAGTGCACGATCCGGACGTCTCCAAGGGGGTCGCCGTCCCCTCTCGACTGGAAGCAGGAGGTGGCAGCGGCCACCTCACCATCACCCTCGTCCTTCTGGCTGGAGCTAGAAGAAAGGAAAAGAAAAGGAAAAAGCGAAAACCCCCTGAAGTTTCTCAGGTTTACAAAGAAGTCATTCTGGGGTTAAAACTGAACAGAAACAGACGTTTTCAGGGCCTTTTTGCAAAACAAAAATTTGCAAAAATAGTTTTTGGAAACCTTGTCAAATTTGCAAACTCACCATGTCTTTGCTTTCCAATTTTGAAATTCTTTTGAAAACAAATTTTGGGTGACCACTTTAAGTGGTTTTTGGTCAAATCATTTTGTTATTTCGAATGCAAAATTTTAACCCATGTTTTCATGCATGTATGAGATGCCAACAACACACCACCACCCTATTGTAGCAAAACAGGGATGTTACAGAGCTACCCCCTTACAAGAATCTCGTCCCGAGATTCCCGAAGGAGAAGAAAGAGGAACACCGGTTTTGAACGATCTTCTCGAACCTTACGGTTCTCTTCGTGAAGAGTTGGATCCGTAGCATCGTGAAGTATTGAACGGGTATACCTAGGTAAGAGGGAAAAGTCTTAGGAACTGATCTTCACGAAGATCGAGTATCTCATGGATAACTCATGATAGGAATGTTCGTAAAGAACCGTTGAGTTATCGTGCATGAAACACATCAAGATAACAGAAGGAACTGAGAGAAGGTTTCAAGTTTATGGATGATACTTCTTGAAAGGATTTAGAATATGAGCTTTGCACAGGACTTTGAATCCTTTTTGAAAAAAAAGGTTGGAAAAATTATGACATCGAGGTTTCTTCAAACAAAAACCAAGATGGAGAGGATGGTTTTGGGTACCACAAAGTAATATCCGTAGACGAGGGGAAACACGAGAAAACACTATAATCGTGCGTTGGAGAATTTTTTTTTATACAAGATCATGTTCACTCTTCGAAGTGGACACGGGAGATAACGGAACTTTCAACCATTCCATAACAGTTTTCTTGAAATCCTTGTCAAGAATCGAGATGTTACTTCACGGCAGGAGATGAGTAACCAAAGGATGATGGAACACCGTAGTGAAGGAGATATTCTTGGTCACACCATAAGAATGGGTAACCAACGGGGACTGAAACACCGGAAGAAAATAGGGAATACCTTTCCTATTGTGGTTTATCCGTAGCTATACGTTTACCACATGGGTAGGACCCCATGGCTGAAGTAACTCACAAATTCACACAATGTGTGAGATGAACAAAACTTCAGGTATAACCATCATGAGAAAGGGAACTGATCAAAGGCGGTTACAAAACGCCATGAGATGTTTTCATGGTGAACTTGTTTCCATTAAGACAAAGGTTTTGGAGGTTCAACGGAGAGATATTGGAAAGATCAACTTCCAGGTTCTCCTGGATGTTCTAGATACCGACAGCGGCTTCTGACAAGCCTTCTGTAGTTCAGCAAGTGGAAGGGAAACTTTGGTTTGGAAGGACGGTGAGGAAAACTTGTTGGAATAAGCTACAAAAGAATTCTCACGGAGAGTGCCTGTTCTTACGGATTCAAAGGATTACAAAGTTAGGCCTTCCGGCTAATTGTGTCAACCACAACATCAACCATGCCGGATTCTGAAAAGACCTAATTTGATACCCTTGAGGAAACACCAACCATCGTTGTTGCTTGAGATTCAGCTCTGGTTAGCGGGTTGATGACTTAGACTCGGTATGTTTGATCTAAGAGATTGCACCGGTTACAGTTGAGGTATATTTACTAGATTCTCAAGATATGGACTATGATGCCACGCTCAAGAAGATGAGCGAGATTGCAAAACTCGGATATTAGCAACTTGCGAAAGACGGTTGCACCTGCATGGTTTAGTTGCAACAAAACACATCGGAGTCCTTGTTGGGAAGACGGTCACGAAGATAACGAAGTTCTTGGACTTCTTCTCTTTCACGAGTAATCAGTCGGTGGCTTGGTGTGGATGCAAGCTTCTTCAAATAAATGGAGGTAACAACCTACCATCTCAAGAATACTCCACACATGTATGACCGACTGGGGATTATTCCCGAGGGACCAAGAAAACTTTACTCGAATCCATGACGGCAGCTTTCACCATAAGCACATGGACCGGAGTAAGCCACTTCGAACATCCAGAACACAACTTCGTGATGACACAAAGATGGTTCTCGAAAGTTTCCAACATTAGTGCCAATTGTTCAACATGGACCTCTTGCAACTTGGGGAAAATAGGATGTCATCGATGGGCTCGACAACTTGCTTGTCAAAACACCCCAAGAAGAGGGATTCATATGATACATGAACGAGGCAAGGTATTGGTCAGACCGAAGGACATGAAGGTATCCTCGGGGAAACACCATGAGTAGAAGCACCATCAAGATAGTCCTTGAATCTGGACTTGATCTGACGATAGCCCAAATCAAATCAAGTGTTTGTTAGGTAGCATATGCACGAAGGAAATACTATCCTGCTTCAACAGGATGAGAGCTGGACTTCCCATTGCAAAGGAACAAGTTAGGCAGAGCCATTGTCTTTCAACTCTCCAAGTCGTTGTTAAGCTCAACCAACTAGTCCAGGACATCCAGCAGGGTTCCTTGGAGAAAGGAGTGGTTCAAACTACCCTTATTTAGACATCACGGTCAGGTAACAACCTGGTGATACTTCTAGAAAGACAACCAGAATATCACAACCTACCGGTATGTCTCCGAGTTTGAAAGAGATCTTGCTTGTCAAAGCAACCGATATGGTCTTGAGAGCTTTGGTGTGAACCTAACTCTTTGACCAAGAATGTGCACCGGAATAAACGGATTTGGTAACACGGTCAACTTCAAGTAGGGACCGGGTGACCAATAGTGCTAAGAAGGATACAGATGTTTCTATGACTTTCAAATCAATAAGGATTTCTAAGAATACCGGATACACACATCAATGCACATACCCAACATTCTTGAGCGTTCAAGACTGGAAGAAAGGGGAGTGAAGATGTGTACGAGCATCACTTCATCAATAAGACCAGGAAACTCAATTCAGCCTCTTGATATGTAAGAGTGTGATACTTGAAGGTGGAACAGAACAGAAGCTAATGAAACTTCTTTAGTCTGCGAATTACAAAACTTTGACCTGGTCCTAGATATGAACGAGGTATTGGAGTTTGTTTCTCCTGGGTGGAACATTATGACGCGAAACAAGAACAAATGCATTGGAAGAATCCAACACCATATGTAACTTGGTTTCCAAACAACGGACGAAATTCGGAAAGCAACCAAAGAGTAGGAATGTGATCTGGAAAATCCTGAGATCACGTTGGATGCACGGGGTAATACTCATGTGTAGAACCCATGCCAAAAGGTTGGTATAGCTGAACCAGGAACAAAGATATGAGAATCTTAAAGACACTCTTGGCGTGATCCTTTTGATTCCTAGAGAAAACCTATGTCTATTGGAGCTGAGATTACCTAGCCATCCTGAGGTAGAACAGATTCTTCAGGATCCAAAAGAAACGGAACTTGGGTTAAAGGTCAGCACCCTGTACTGATGGCATGAGCATCACATGGTTATGGCCACATGACTCAACTCACCGCAATTCAGCACATTCCGGGACCTTCGGTTCAAGTCCAAGGTTATAAACTTAGACAAAGGGGTAACTACTATCCTAGTGCCTTCGAGGACACCGCGAATAGCAATCACGAGGTATCTTTCAAAAGAAACATAACTCCGAAAGAATTTGGGCAGAGGATAACTGATACATTCGAGATGAAAAGGAAATCTCGAGTTCAGGATTTTGAGACTTTAGAACATGTAGGAATGTGGAATCCGGACAACGCTGAGAGACTATGATGGAAAGGAAATCTCCCAGTTTAAGAAATAACGGACTTTGGAACACACACGACTCAAGAAACCCAACACTAGGTCAACTTGGTTAACAGACGTCCTTGCCGAAGAAGGCACCTAAGTTTTGAATAACTAGAATCTTTTCAAATCAAAACAGGTAAGGAGACCCAGAGTTAGAGCGATACCAGATAAGGAGTAAAAAGAATCCTAAGAAGGTTTTTCACAATCCATTTGGAGTTTTGAAATAGTTTTCACAAACACTAGACTCAACATCGACCAAGCAGTAAGGTTTTCCTACAGGCAGTCCTGCTCTTATACCAACTTTTGTCAGACCCCGGACCCAGAGATATACATATTGTTATGTGCTCCTAGCCATGGACTCACAAGGGCTTCAGGGTTACCAGCCCCGGCCGCAACAAACAACGGCAGGCAGATCGGATTCATCGGCACGTAGTCCGGATCCCCGGTCTACTACTCCTTGTATCCATGCTAGTCATAACCAATTATGCATACCCAAGCGTCCACGAGTTGGATGAAACTGAAGGAACGGGACCAAAGTTATACAGAGCTGCTATGTGTCCAGAAAGTGCAACAACAATCGAGGTTACTGGGGTTACCTCGCCCCAGGTCGATCACATCGACAAGCGGGCTCGGACATGGATCATCGGCTCCACAACCCCTCGACTGCGACAACTATGCAGGCATAGCCAAAACTGTATAACAATGAGCTCGAAACCAACAACCGACCAAAGCAGTACTCTAAACATGAAGCTTTATCAACAGGTGTTACTAGAGTATAGCTTACAAACAGAGGTCACACGACCTAACATTACATCAGACAACGGAAGGCAAATTATGTTGCTAATCAACAAGAACCAAAAAGGCCTAAGAGGCCGCAACATAAGGCGACGTCCCAGCCCCTAGATTCCAGGCTGCTACCTGGGAACCCCGAACTACTCGTTGATGTCCACGTTGAAACACCACCGAACCGAGGAACTCACCTGAACAAAAATTGAAGCAAACATGAGTACGGGAGGTACTCAACAAGACTTAGTTAACCTATTATATATCTGCTTCTTTTAGAAAGAGTTATGAAGGTTATTTTGCGTAAAGCCATCTTTGTTTTCCAAGTTGAGGAAGGAATAGCACGTCTCATGGAGTATTTTGAAAACAGATGAGAAAACCTGCTCAACCACTGAAATCATCTTTTTCATCCACCAATATCATTTCAGCACCTCGTGCTTCAAAGATCACCACCTCAAGTTGTTCCGGTAACTTATGCTACAAGTTAACCCCTCTCGGCATCTCCGAGGAGGCATCCTTCATTCGTCAGCAAGTTTTAGTCATTACGTTCAAGTTGTCTATGATCACAGAATCCATCACCAAGTCGTCCTTAACCGCAGACACGGCTTTTCGAAAAGATTTAACCCTGCAGGGGTGTGCAACTTTAACCACACGTACCAACTGAAAGAACATAAGTTCTAAATCCTGTTTTGAGTGTTTGATTACAACATATAGATGGACTAATGTGCTTTGCTAAGTGTACTCAGAAAATATCGACCCGTAAATATCATACAAAGCTAAGCAATGAGTGAGAAAAAGTTACGGGAAAAGATGAGGAAGAGGAGAAAAGAAACGTCGAAGAAAAGGGAAAAAGAAACGCAGCAAAGGTGGTGGCCGGCCTCCAGGCCGGCCTGGCCGGGCTCCAGGCCGGGCTGGCAGCGCCCCTGGCCAGCCCCACGCCGGCCCCAGGCCGGCTCCCAGGCCGGGCAATTCGGGTGGGGGGCCGGCCTCGCTCCTCTGCCCCCGCCGGCCCCAGGCCGGCCTCCAGGCCGGGGCGCCCGGGAGGGGGTCCGGCCTCCCCCAGCCCCACGCCGGCCCCAGGCCGGGCTGGCTGCGCCCACGCCGGCCCCAGGCCGGCCCCCAGGCCGGGGTGGGTTTGGCCCGGCCCCGGTTGCCTCCAGGCCGGCCAGGCCGGCCCCCAGGCCGGGGTGGGCGCAGGAAAGGTGAAATGCCCCCCTAACGGCCGTTTTTCGACGTGGGTATAAATACATGGTCTCCACTTACCTCCTAGCTTTGTCAATCCCACCCACACTCTCTCTCACCACCATTGATTGACCAAGCTCAAGCTCAAGAACAAGATCTCCACAAATCCCCAACCAAAGCTCGTGATACTTTGGGATTTGAAGGAGACACCCCCGATCTACAACTCCACCGAGCCGATTAGAAATCCACCCACTCATCCTATAGGGATCTTGTCATTCTTAGTTCATTGGAGCTAGGAATCTTCTTGCTCTTAGTTCATCGGAGCTCGGAGCCTTGTTGATATCCCCGGTGCTTTTGTGCCCGTGGATCTTGCTTCTCGGAGTCTTGGCGGCTCTCGGGATTTGGTGAGGACCCTCCAATCTTGTGGAGTGTGCCTCATCCTTGTAAAGGTTCTAGTTGTCAACCTCAACGGCAACATAGTGATTCGAGCCTATCCACATCGGTGGAAGGACTCGAAGGAGATACGGTGTGGCATTTGAGGCCTACTCGGTGTTCCACTTTGGTGGCACCGCACCACTCCAACGGAGATTAGCTTCCATTGGGAAGTGAACTTCGGGATAAATCTCCGCGTCATTATGTTCGGTTATTCCTCAACTTACCTTTACTTGTTACTACTAGCTTAGTCATATTGCTCACCTTGTGCTAGTTGTAATTTCTCAACATATAGGATTGTCCATCTAGTCGCATACTCTAGATAATCTATATTTGAGCTTTGCCTTGTTAACTTGAAAAAGAAGTTAAAATTTGTAGTTAACCTATTCACCCCCCCCTCTAGTTAACCTCTCGATCCTTCAATTGGTATCAGAGCCTCGTCTCTTTATAAAAGGCTTTACCGCCTAAAGAGGAGGTAAGGATGGCCGATGATCCCGTCACCATGGATGGGATTCAAAAGCTAATCCAAGCTATGATTGAATCTTCCGAGAAGAAGATGGAGGGACTAATAAAAGAATTGACATCTCCATCTAAGCAACCTAGTGAAAAGATTATCTTAGATGAACATGGAAACCCCTTGCCAACTAAAGAAGGAAGTGATACAACTTCACCTTTAAATAATCGTGCACCATCAAATGGTAGTGGTGGCAATTCTTTTGGCTATGCATACAACAATGCTCCTAATGTTCAACATCCGCATGTTTCTAATCTTGGTCCACCTCCTTTGGTGGATCGGCATCGTTTTACTAATTGGAAAGCTTCCATGAAGTCTTACATGTGCAGCTCTTCAATGCAAATATGGAGAATTGTTGAAAAAGGGTATGAGCCAAAGGACCCCGCAAATCTAAGCTCAAGTGACATCATAGATGAGCAACTCAACGCTCATGCTTTGCACATGTTGGAGAGGGCAATGGAAAAGGAAGGAGTTGAGCACATTCGGTCCTTCACTAGTGCAAAGAAAGCTTATGATGGTCTTGTTGATATGTTTGACGGCAATGTCAACCTCCAAAGGTCCAAGAGGTCAATCATTCAAAGAAAAGTTGAACACTTTCATTTGGGCGATGGAGAGAACATAGAAGACATGTTTAGAAGACTCAAGGCTCTTGTAAATGATATGAGAGATAGTGGATTCACGGATTGTACGGAGAATTGGGTCAAGGAGAAGTTCCTACTCACCTTAATGCCATACAATGAAAACATGGTGATGAATGTACAAGCTAGGGCCGACTATTTGGACCTATCCCCCAATGATGTCTTAGGTCTTTTTATCACTCTCAAGGTCATGAAACAAACCTCGATGATGTCATGGCCTGTGTGAACGGAGCAAAGAAAGCATCTTGCCTTGAAGGCCAAGGTCATTCCCCATGAAGATAATGACTCGAGTGATGATGGTTGCTCTACGCATGAGGTCTCCGAGAAAGAAATGAGGACATCACATGAAGAATGCTTGGCTCTTGCTCAACACAAGTGGTGGAAGAAAGGAGACTTTAGATCCAACGCCACCAAGAACAAAGGAAGGAATCCTCGAGCACGAAGAAAGAAGAACTTGCTTCAATTGTGGAGATTCCGAGCACTTCGTTGCCGAGTGTCCCTTCAAGAGTAGAATTGAGAATGGAGGAAGACTTATCAAGAAATCCACCTTCATTCCCAAGTCCAAGAACTTCATCAAGAGAGGCCCTCCTAGGGCAATGATTGCTAAAGAAGTCGAGTACACCTCCGGTGGTGAAGAGAGTGATGGTGAAGGCGAACAAGTAGGTATGGCGGCCATGGCTAGGGGCGTCATACCTCCTAACTTAAGCTCTCTCTTCTCCAACCCAAATGACAACAAGGGCCCCTCGATTCACAAGTGCTTCATGGCCAAGGGTATACCCCCAAAGGTGACTCCTACACTTAAACTTGCTAACTCCTCTATTCCTTCACTACTAAATTGTGTCGAGGAAGACCCCTTGACAAACTTTGTTGAAAAACTAGAAGGAGAAACTAAATCCATCTTTGTCTCTCTCATGGATCAATTAAGTTAGGCACATGGCCTCATTGATGAACATGAGGAGAATAATGTTACTTGAAAAGTTTGCTCGTGATGATGCTAATAAAATTGAGGAGCTTGAGAAAGCTCTAGATGAATCACATTGCCTTAAAGAAAGCATTGAAGAAACCTTTGCAATTGACATAGCTAAAGTTAAACTTGATTGTCAACATGCTTTTGCTAAGGTAACGGAATTCATGAGTTTAAATGATGCAACTAACCAAGGGTATAATGAACTCATTAAGGATTTTGATAAGCTTAAAATTGATCATCGTACTATCTCAAATGAGCTCAAAACCTTAAAAGGAGTTAGAATTGTGAATGAAAACTCTTGTGCTACTAACCCTTTGTGTGTCAAGGCAACTCTCATTGAGGAGAACAATAGGTTGAAGGCACAACTCAACAAAGGCCTTTCCACATGCATCCAAGGCCAAAAGAACCTCAATGATCTTTTGAGTAATCATAAGAGAGTTGTTGGTAAAGAAGGCCTTGGTTTTGGTTCCACATCGAAGGTGGCCTACAAGAAGAAGTCAACTCCCTCCACTAACTCTATTGTTTTTGTGAAGGAGGGGGAGTTGGATAATGAGGAAGATGAGTTTGATATTATTGCTAAAAGTATTGTTTCTAGGAACACTACAACTCACAACAACTTTGCGGGAAAGTATAACCCATCCTATGTGCTTCTAAAATCTACTAATGGTCATGTTTATGCAAAGTATGTAGGCACCTCATATGGTGATGATTACAAGCATGCTATTTGGGTTCCCAAGACCCTTGTGACTAACAAAAAAGGACCCATCCAAAATGGGTACCTAAGACAAGAAGTTGATTCATTGTAGGGTTGCATTTCTGGTGGAACATCATGGATGATTGATAGCGGTTGTTCCGCACACATGACGGAAGCAAAGAAGTATTAGAAGACTTGAAACTCCAACTTCTCAAGTTTGCCCATGTAACTATTGGTGATCGCTCACAACTTAAGGTATTGGGACATGGCAAGGTGGTCATTTCTCCGGATTCATCCATTGAGAAAGTCCTCCTTGTTGAGTCCCTTGGCTATAAATCTTCTTTCCGTCTTGCAACTTTGTGAATGCAATTTTACATGTGTATTTGGGCGTCACCATGTGCTTGTCCTTCACACTATTTCTCTTAAAGTAGCCTTTGTTGGATTTGTGGAAAACGGTATGTATGTAGTGGATTTCTCGAAAGAAACTACACATATCGCCACATGTCTAATGGCTAAATCCGATGTGGGGTGGCTTTGGCATCGTCGCCTAGGCCACGTCGGTATGAGAAATCTACAAACTCTTGTGAAGGGTGAGCATGTGGTAGGACTAACAAGTGTGAATTTTTCCAAAGATCGTCCTTGTAGCTCTTGTATTGCCGGAAAGATGCATGAGAAGAATCATCCTAAGACATCAATCATCGCCACAACAAGACCTTTTGAGCGCATTCACATGGACCTATTTGGTCCTCCCACATATGATAGTCTTGGTGGCAAGAAATATTGTTTGGTTATTGTTGATGATTATACAAGATACACTTGGGTTTTCTATCAAGAAGAAGAATGAAACTCAAGAAAGATTCATTACTTGGGCTACCGAAGTGCAACGCCAATATGACACCAAGATCTTATCCATTAGGAGTGACAATGGTTCCGAGTTCAAGAACTACACCATGGATGAATTCTTGGGTAATGAGGGGATAAGACATCAATATTCCGCCGCGTACACCCCTCAACAAAATGGTGTTGCGGAAAGGAAGAATCGCACACTTATTGATATGGCAAGAACTATGATGGCCGAGTTCAAATCCCCATATAACTTTTGGGCCGAAGCTATCAACACCGCTTGTCATCTATCTAACCGACTCTTCCTTCATCCGATGATTAGCATGACCCATATGAGCTTCTAACCGGTAACAAACCCAACCTCTCATATCTTCGAGTTTTTGGGTGCAAATGCCAAGTATACATAAAAGGAACTAGATTGTCTAAATTTGATGCTAGAACATTTGAAGGTATTTTTGTTGGTTATGCCACGAACTCCCACTTATAGAGTCTACAACATATCCACCGGGTGTGTTGAAGAATCTATGAATGTGGAATTTCATGAGGATAATGGCTCCCAAGTGGAGAAAATTGATTGTGATGATGTAGGTGATGAACCATCCTCCATAGCCATAGGAAGAATGGGTGTAGGTCCACTTATACCCATTGAGGGACACCTTGTGGCAAAGGATGGAACTAGCTCTACGCAAGTGGAGCCCTCTACATCAACCACCAATCAAATGGTAAACCAAGAACAAGAAGAAGATCTTAATGTGGATATCTCTCATCAAGAAAGTGATCAAGATCCACCCAATGATAATGGTGGAAGTGGTCTTGGTGATACTTCACCAAGAACTCCAATAAGGGTGGACAATGGTCTTGATGAAGGAAATCATGAAGATGTTCCACCAAATGAACATCCCGATGATGCTCTAGTTCGTATCATGTCTCGTCAAGCAGATTGCAACAAAAGTCACTATATCAAAAGAATATCATTGGTGGCTTGGGAAGAAGTGTCTCCACTCGTGGACAAGTACTCAAGTTTTGTGGTATTCATTCATATGTCTCTCATGTTGAACCCATCAAAGTATATGATGCTCTTGAAGATGAAGATTGGGTTCAAGCTATGCATGAAGAGCTCCATAATTTTGAAAGGAACAAAGTTTGGTCTCTAGTGGAAAGACCCAAGGATCACAATATCATTGGAACTAAATGGGGTGTTCAAGAATAAGCAAGATTCTCGTGGGCAAGTGATTCGCAACAAAGCACGATTGGTTGCTCAAGGCTACTCTCAAGTCGAAGGACTTGACTACGGTGAAACTTTCGCTCCCGTAGCTAGGCTTGAATCCATTCGTATATTACTTGCATTTGCCACTAGTCATAACTTCATCTTGCATCAAATGGATGTTAAAAGTGCCTTTCTAAATGGACCTTTAAATGAAATGGTATGTTAAACAACCTCCGGTATTCGAGGATCCCAAGTATCCTAACCATGTCTACTTCCCCATAAGGCTTTGTATGGCCTCAAACAAGCCCCACGTGCTTGGTATGATCACTTAAAGGAGTTCTTAGTAGATCGTGGTTTCGTGCTTGGGGTAATTGATCCCACTCTCTTTACCAAAAGTGTAGATGGACATTTCTTTGTATGCCAAGTATATGTTGATGATATTATATTTGGATCCTCTAACGTGAGTTTTGTAGATCAATTTGCCAAACTAATGACAAGTGAATTTGAGATGTCTATGATGGGAGAATTAAAATTCTTTCTAGGTTTTGAGATCAAGCAGTATCATGAAGGGACTTTCATTTGTCAAGCCAAATATATTCAAGACATGCTCAAGAAATTCGATATGATAATGCCAAACCATTACCTTATCCAATGCCTACAACCACAAATCTCTCTTTGGATCATGAAGGTATACCGGTAGACCCCAAACTTTATCGATCCATCATTGGATCTTTGCTTTACCTTTGTGCATCTAGACCGGACATTATGTTTAGTGTGGGTTTGTGTGCAAGATTTCAATCTAACCCCAAGGAAAGCCATATGATTGCGGTCAAGAGAATTCTTAGGTATTTGGTTGACACTCCCACTCATGGTCTTTGGTATCCATCAAACAACTTTTGATCTTGTGGGATACTCGGATGCGGATTGGGGAGGTGACAAAGTGGATAGAAAATCAACCTCGGGTGCTTGCCAATTTCTTGGTAGGTCTCTCGTGTGTTGGTCTTCCAAGAAGCAAAAAATTGTATTGCCACCTCCTCCACGGAAGCGGAGTATATCTCTGCCGCAAGTTGTTGTTCTCAACTCTTGGATGAGGCAATGTATTAAGGATTTTGGAATTAAGATTAAGACAATGCCTCTTTTATGTGATAATGAGAGTGCCATTAAGATTGGTCACAATCCGGTACTTCATGGCAAGACCAAGCATATTGAGATTCGGTATCATTTTATTCGGGATCATGTGGCAAATGGTGATATCTCACTCTCTTATGTCAACACTAAACATCAACTTGCCGACATCCTTACCAAGCCTCTAGATGTGAAGAGATTCAGGAATTGAGGAGTGAGCTCAACATCATATGTGCAAGCAATTTTAGTTGATTGAAAATCTTGCATACACACCCCTACTAGACTCTTATTTGGATTTAGATGCACGCATAGACATAGGGGGAGTGTAGCTCAATCAATAAGCCAACACTACCTTTATAATGCATAAATAAACAAATCATGCCTAAATGATCATTTTTAATGACATCATGTGCTTCAATGATGAGTCTCGACAATGCACCCAAGATACATCTTCGCGGTGTCATATCGAACATACTCATACATGGTGGCTACGGCCACCGCCAATTTTTCAATACGATATTTGTTCGAATGGTCACTCATTTGCCTTTTCACTTGGTTTCATCTTTCATGGGTATCCAATGTTGCTCATTTCATTTTCTCTCTTTTCCCATTGGATACAAATGAAAACATCATATGCATGTCATCATCCTCATATCATTCGTGCACATGGTCAAATAAAAGTGCTCCAAGAACCAAACTCATGAAAATGTTGTTAAAATATATTTTCTGAAAATTCTTGTATTAAAACATTGCTCATGATATTTTTGTGTTGCGTATTGTGGTTTGATATGTTGGGTAGGCTCATTTTTCTATTTCTATTCTCAAACACAAACAAATAAAAAAAAAGAAACACTAGCCCACCCCAACAGCCAACAAACAAACAAAAAACGCGCGCACACCCCACCCCGGCCCCAGCCGCCGCCGAGCCGGCCCCAGGCCGGGGGCTAGGCCGGGGCGTTCGGCCCCCATGCCGGCCTCGCGGCCGGCCCCGCCCCCCCGCGCACCGGCCCCAGGCCGGGTCCTCAGCCCCGCACACGCACCTGGCCGGCCTGGCCGGCCACCCGCCCGGCCCCAGGCCGGGGTGGGCGCTGCCACGCCCCCACGCACACATTGCACGCACACGCACGCCTCCCCTCCACCAACCACCCCCATACCCCTTCTTCCTCCTCCCTCCATCTCCATTAGAGCCCTTAGGTGCTCTACCCTAACCCCTCCCCCCCCACCTCCCTAGCCCATCCCCACCGCCCAAAATCACGGATCCGCAAGCCCTCGGTCTTCTCCGCCCCCTCCTCCACACGGATTTCTCATTGACCACTTATTGGAGGAGATCGGGTCACTTCCTTTCATAGTGGTTTTTTTGCCAATGGCTACGAACTCGGGTAATTTCTATGGGCTCTTCTATGTGTTATGTGTATGTGAGTGCCATCCCTGGGTGTGCTTCTACTAGTGCTCATGTGCTAGATTTTTTTCCATCTCCTCATGCTAGGGTTCATACCGCTATGCTATCCTATGATTTGTTCATGACATGTGTTCCATCTATGTATGATTATGCCATGATTGATGCTCACCTACCCCTATGCTACCATGACTCACCTAGCTTTGCACATTCACTTTCATAATTGGCCATGACTAAATATTAAAATTTCCCATTAATTTCTACGATTGTTCTCTCATTGTGACCCAATATGTATGATATAACTTAAATATTTTACATCCTCATGGTCGTTCGTATGTTTAAATGCCAAATATTTTGTTTCACATCAAACAATTCTATCCACATGATATGATACTTTGCAAACACCCTCATTTTGTTTTCCCTAACTATTGGGCTAGTATTTCGTTTACCATATCGTTGTCCCATAGATTCATGACTTAATTACTTCTTAACCCCTAAACAACGACCATGTGCACTCATTTCATGCTCCATCTCCATGCATCATATGTTTTCAGGTGATTCTCCTCCTCACGATGATGACTCTCGCTCTCTCCGTCCTCGCACCTCTCGCAAGAAGACTGCTCAGGATGTTGCTGGCTCTACTCCCTCACGGAGATCCTCTATTCCTATCAATCCGAAAGAGCCCGTGATCAGAAACTGGGGTGGCCTTAGTACAGCTGATTTTGAGGAAGCTAGGCTCAAATTTAATCCTTATGAGTTTGGTCAACGCACGTGCTCGGATGCTCGGTTCTATTGCAAGATGCATCAAGTCATGCATGAATTCATTCTTGGCAAGCTACATCACACTCATGTGGATCAACACTTCTTTGACATTGAGTATACTCGCAACAAGTGGCCTGAAGTTATGACCATCATGGACTACCACAACCTCACTCCCCTCATGGGTGACACACTTGCTCATCCGTACTCTCCAGAGTTGCTCAGGGAGTTCTACTCCACGTTCACTTCGCCTCTGGTGGTCCCACGCGTCTCCCGCCTACCTTGATATGGATGAGCGGTGGCACCAAGTGTGAAGCTACTATGGATGAGTTTGGTGCTATCTTTGGTATCCCCGAATATCGGTTTGACTATACATTCTATTTTCGCATTCATGGGGAGTCCAACAAGATTATGAAGGCCAAGGAGGGGATTCGTCATTGCTATCCCGAAGGTACCGGCTCCATGCATATTCCTAAGATCAAGTTCTTCTCTGAGCATTGGTACATGATACACGCCATCCTTCGCAACACCATCAACGCCAAATTTGGTGAGAAGGGCGAGGTACGCAAGTGGATGATCAACCTTCTCTTCCACATTGAGTCTCGGATGCAAGCAAAGAAGCAGTTGGATGTACTGGACTACATGTGGCAGGAGATGCAGAATGTGGTTAAGGAGAAGAGGGTACCCATCTATGGCTCATATATTCAGCGTCTTATTGAGACCCGCATCCCCGAAGGTCTCCTCAACAACTATGCCAAAGTGACTCCAAGAAGTCCATTCTCATGTATGATGCTCCTATTGAGACTGCTAATGAGCCAAGGCCTAAGCGCACCCGCATCGAGGCAGTTACTCGCCGCTCTCCTTCACCTTCCCTCCTCCAGAGACATTCAATCTTAAGAAGATTCTTCAGAAGATGAACTGCTTTTTCATTGATAAGCAACATCAGGATTATGAGGCTTATCGCAAAGGGAAGGCCTCTAGTCGCCGTCAGCGCGCCATCCAGACTGCTCTCCACATTCCTCTTAGTTCTTCCAGCTCCGACGAGATTTCCGAGGAAGTGGAAGTCTAATACTTATTGGTGTGGAGATGATGTTACCTCTCTCGGCTCTTTTGCGGGGCCATACACCACCGCTGAGGCTAGCTCCAGTCAGGCTCCTCAAGAGGACTTCCATGAGGACGAGGATGAGGATGAGATGGGCGACGAGTGATCGGGTTGCATTTTTCTCCCTTTTTGGTGTATGATGCCAAGGGGGAGAAACACTCACGCATAGCATTGCATTTCATGCATTCATTTGCGTCTTATCTTCGTGATTTGCTTTTATCCTTTTAGTTGAAACTATTTGTGTGGTTTGTGAACCTTGGTGTTATTGTAAGACTATGTTCTTAATTATCTATCGTACTCTCTATTATGCGTGTGACAATGTTTATGAAGATCATAGCAATTATCAAGTTATTTCATCCACTCACTATTTCAATGTGTTGAAGCCATATTGAGGGAAGTTATTATTCATAAGAAGAGTGCTATGGTAAGATCTTCCTAGTAGTAAACATTATTGCTCACTTGTGTTCATACATGTGTATCTTCAAATGGTAAAATCATGGTTGAACTACTTCTTGCACTTCACATAAATATGTTGTAGTCTCATCATCATCATGATTATCAAATATACATGTCAATTGTTATGGGCACACAAATAGGGGGAGTACGAATATATATGTTAATTCTCTCACAAATAGCCATGCAAAATTATCTCTTATGCAAATCCGTATGTTGTCATCAAACATCAAAAAGGGGGATATTGAAAGAACATAAGTTCTAAATCCTGTTTTGAGTGTTTGATTACAACATATAGATGGACTAATGTGCTTTGCTAAGTGTACTCAGAAAATATCGACCCGTAAATATCATACAAAGCTAAGCAATGAGTGAGAAAAAGTTACGGGAAAAGATGAGGAAGAGGAGAAAAGAAACGTCGAAGAAAAGGGAAAAAGAAACGCAGCAAAGGTGGCCGGCCTCCAGGCCGGGCTGGCAGCGCCCCTGGCCAGCCCCACGCCGGCCCCAGGCCGGCTCCCAGGCCGGGCAGTTCGGGTGGGGGGCCGGCCTCGCTCCTCTGCCCCCGCCGGCCCCAGGCCGGCCTCCAGGCCGGGGCGCCCGGGAGGGGGTCCGGCCTCCCCCAGCCCCACGCCGGCCCCAGGCCGGGCTGGCTGCGCCCACGCCGGCCTCCCACTGGCTCCCACGCCGGCCCCAGGCCGGCCCCCAGGCCGGGGTGGGTTTGGCCCGGCCCCGGTTGCCTCCAGGCCGGCCAGGCGGCCCCCAGGCCGGGGGGGGCGCAGGAAAGGTGAAATGCCCCCCTAACGGCCGTTTTTCGACGTGGGTATAAATACATGGTCTCCACTTACCTCCTAGCTTTGTCAATCCCACCCACACTCTCTCTCACCACCATTGATTGACCAAGCTCAAGCTCAAGAACAAGATCTCCACAAATCCCCAACCAAAGCTCGTGATACTTTGGGATTTGAAGGAGACACCCCCGATCTACAACTCCACCGAGCTGATTAGAAATCCACCCACTCATCCCATAGGGATCTTGTCATTCTTAGTTCATTGGAGCTAGGAATCTTGTTGCTCTTAGTTCATCGGAGCTCGGAGCCTTGTTGATATCCCCGGTGCTTTGTGCCCGTGGATCTTGCTTCTCGGAGTCTTGGCGGCTCTCGGGATTTGGTGAGGACCCTCCAATCTTGTGGAGTGTGCCTCATCCTTGTAAAGGTTCTAGTTGTCAACCTCAACGGCAACATAGTGATTCGAGCCTATCCACATCGGTGGAAGGACTCGAAGGAGATACGGTGTGCATTTGAGGCCTACTCGGTGTTCCACTTTGGTGGCACCGCACCGCTCCAACGGAGATTAGCTTCCATTGGGAAGTGAACTTCGGGATAAATCTCCGCGTCATTATGTTCGGTTATTCCTCAACTTACCTTTACTTGTTACTACTAGCTTAGTCATATTGCTCACCTTGTGCTAGTTGTAATTGCTCAACATATAGGATTATCCATCTAGTCGCATACTCTAGATAATATATTTGAGCTTTGCCTTGTTAACTTGAAAAGAAGTTAAAATTTGTAGTTAACCTATTCACCCCCCCCCCTAGTTAACCTCTCGATCCTTCACCAACCAACTCTAATGCCACTAGATTAGCACTATTCCGGGAAGTGCCGGCAGATGGAGGTTAACCACGACCTTTCCCTTACTTCGCCTATTCCATGAGTCGCTCCGAGTAAGATGGACCGCCAATAGGGAGTGGCCATCTCCTGCCGGGTCTCTATCGTTGTGCGCAATGCTCGACGGTTACCTACCCGCAGAGCGTCGATGCATCCCCACGTCCTAGTTTTGAAAGTGTTTTGATATCCCCGCAAATCCAAATGGAAAGCCCGAACTAGGCAACTCATGGAACAAACTAGGCAAGTTGAGACCGAGGGGAATCCAATCCCCGTGTGGATGCACGCTCAGTCTTGGCTCGAAGACGAGAACTCGCTCCTAGGGCATGAACGAGACAACCACCACAGACCCTCTGTGGTCTCGTCATCCACACCTTTAAATCATATTAAACAAATATCTATTAACTTACCACTACTTCCTGCCATACTAGATCATTTCGTAACTCTGATTCATCAACCGGATGGAGCAGAGATAACAGGCATGTAGACTAAGCACAGCATATTTAAGGCTTTGGCGATGAACACAATCAAATCTATGGCTGCTAGGAGTAGTGGATCAGGAATAAGTAGGCTATGCATGGTATAGGAGAACTCTAACTACTGACACAAGATACATTGGAATCGAATGCAATGTACGAGAATCAAAAGTCTTTCGAAATCATATATGAGCAGATAAGAGGTTATGCTTGCCTTGCTTCAAGAAAACCAGATAAAGTCTTCAGGAATAAGTGCTTGACTTGTCGGTTAGGATCAAGTATTCGTCATGGCGTTGTCGATCTTCTCTTCGGGTCACGTTCTACCGATTAGAAGCAAAACACCGAAAGAAACAACAATCAAACATGGCATCGATGCAATGCACAATATGTATGCATGAGCAAGTTAATGCACTGTAATAAAGTCCTAAACATGTTCGATGGGTTGCTAGGGTTCATATGGCAGTTCTCTAGTTTTACTGAACTTAGCCCGAAATGGACCCCGGAGGGCACTTCGGACAATTCTGAAAGCGAGTACAAGCTAAAGTGCTCAAATAGGTTTGAAAACATCATAACTATGTTGCATTTGCCATTTTGAGCAATTTGATATATAACTTTTAATTTTCTAATTTTAGTGAATAAAAACTTATTTTTCTATTTTTAAATGAATTAACAACATTAAAAAAATACTCATTTTTTAACTTGGTCAAACATGTATGGAAATAGCATATTCATGTAGAGTACATTTTTCTGAACATTTCCATATTTTTATCATATTTTTCTGATTAATATTTTATTAGTTATTCAATTTGCCATTTTAATCGTTTTCTGTAATTTGTTAAACATTTCTATAAAAAGAAAATAGGGTTATATGCCGTCGGGCTGACGTCATTGTGACATCATCAAAGCCCAAATCGGCTCTGCCTCTATGCAATCGCGCGTTGGCGCGCTCGATTCACATATCGAGTTGCACCACGAGGTGCAGGAGGTGGAGGGGAACACAGCAGTGGCGGCGCCGCCCGAAAGGGGTCGCCGGAATCTCGCCGGCGAGCAAGAAACACGGCGGCGGCGTTCGGCTTCGACGGCAGCACGATACAGAGGGGGAGGAAGGGGATGGAGGGGTCCGGGAGGACTAGTGGCTCACCGTGAGCGTGGAGAGAGAACCTTCGGGGCAGGGGAAGGACGGGAGGCGGAGGACTTCGCCGGTGGCCATCTGCCGGCCGTGGAGAAGATCATGATGACGCGGCCGATTTCGGGCATCCCCGCTCACGAGGGTTAGTGTACGAGCACCAGGAGGCCAAGGCGGATCCGGTGGTCTTCGATTCGTCGGGGAAGGCCGGAGACGACGGTGCGCGGCGGCGGCCGGCGGGACAGTAGGGTTAGGGTTTGGATTCGCAGAGAGGAGGAGAGAGAGGGAAGGGCACGCGAGGAAGAGGTTCTACGGGAGTGCACGATCCGGACGTCTCCAAGGGGGTCGCCGTCCCCTCTCGACTGGAAGCAGGAGGTGGCAGCGGCCACCTCACCATCGCCCTCGTCCTTCTGGCTGGAGCTAGAAGAAAGGAAAAGAAAAGGAAAAGGCGAAAACCCCCTGAAGTTTCTCAGATTTACAAAGAAGTCCTTCTGGGGTTAAAACTGAACAAAAACAGACGTTTTCAGGGCCTTTTTGCAAAAACAAAAATTTGCAAAAATATTTTTTGGAAACCTTGTCAAATTTGCAAACTCACCATGTCTTTGCTTTCCAATTTTGAAATTCTTTTGAAAACAAATTTTGGGTGACCACTTTAAGTGGTTTTTGGTCAAATCATTTTGTTATTTCGAATGCAAAATTTTAACCCATGTTTTCATGCATGTATGAGATGCCAACAACACACCACCATCCTATTGTAGCAAAACAGGGATGTTACAGTTAGCTCCTTAAACTGGAATCTGGAAGCATCATGGTTCACATTGGACAAGGACGATAAGGTGATTGGGTACATAATAAGGATATTGATAACATGATTTATCAATGTATCCAAAGTATATTTATCAACTTGACGTACTGATTTTATCGATAACATGATTTATCAGTCTTGTCTATGCACATTTCATTCTGTCAAACACATCTACCATCTTATTTTGGTACAATATATCTGTATTGTAGTTAATAGCACACACACAATTTCTAATGATAGAGACCACACATAATGATAGCCTAAAAGTTATAAGTTGGTATCTCACAGCATCATATATTAAGCGTACAAATAACATGATTTATAACCACATTTATATCCACGGCACCTAGATCAACTTGACTTACTGATTTTATCAATTGCCGCAGCAATCTTCTGACGTTCATCTGCGGTCCATTTTTCCCAAAGAAAATCCTTTTCGATGATGGTTCCCCATAATGGTTTAAAAGATTGAATGGTTGACAGCTTCCTTCTATTCTATGCCAGATCAAACTCCGATGATGCACCTGGCCCCATTTGTATAATGAGTGGTTGTACTTGTACATGCGAATCTAGTGAGAAATGGAACATAGCGCATTCACTGGCTATAAGTCATTAGGATTCCATATCAGCTATGTTTGGAGGAAGTGTACAGACATTGGTTTTGCTGATGTGTCAAGGAATCGAGATAAGCATCAAGAAGGACAACCTGTTATCTTATTTGGTGGCTTCAATCCTCCTGTTCTTCCTCAAGCACAAACCGTCGTGCAAGATGCAGCTACCTAGGAACTGTTCTTCCTCAAGCACAAACCGTCGTGCAAGATGCAGCTACCTAGGAAGCAAACTCGAGCGATTGCAGTATAAGTGGATCTCTGTTTATCAACATTATTCTGTTTATCAGAATAATAGTGCAAGATAGTACATCTCTGTCGTGCAAGATGTCGTACCTGCGCTGTGACCCCCTGTTCTCCTTGTCGTAGTACACAACTGATTGCTAAGACCTGTAGAAACAGATTACCATCAGAATTCCCATTTGAGGGAAAAAATGGAGAACAGATTACAGCACTGTTAACTTTTCGAATTAGATTTGGTTGGGGTGCGCCGCACCCGGGCAGTAGTGCAACGCCCGTGGAACACTTGAGGACCCCAGTGGCAAGCCACTGTGGTGGGCCCTCCCCCACAAAAAATAAATTTAATATCGTTGTGGGCACTTGGCCCACATATCAGATATTAAACTGATAAGAACAGATACTACACTTGATCTTAGCCAAAAGGCCGAGAAAGGTATGCTTTGGTACGCTGCCCTCTGCCTCCTCTTATACGCTCCTCAACCGCCTCTCCTCTCCCCGGGAGCGAGGTGGGACTAAACGGAAGAGCAGCGAGTCCCTGCGCTACGCTGGCGCAAAACAGCCACAGCTTATCCGCGTCTCGTTCGGGCCTGACTAATCAAAAGCCCAATACGAACACCACGTCCGCTTTTGCTTCCACGGCCCAGTGAGTTTTTTTCCTTTGCGATTTCGTCTTTGCTCACTGTCTCTTACATATGGGACCCGCGATTCCGAAAGTGACCATGGTCAACATGCAGTGGCGTAGCACAAGGCGTCTGCCGGTGAGGAGCAAGGCGTGGTACGGGGTACGGCGCCGACAAAGCTGCCACTGTAGTGTGGAGGTGCTAGACGCTGAGCCGACTCTGTTTGGCTTCCAGTTTTGACCGTTCATCAGAGTTAAAGCTTCAGAGAAGTTCAGAGAGATTCGTCAGATAAACTATGCTGTATGCCTGTATCCTGTCTGGCTGGCTGACAGTGCACCCGCCGTCCGCCGGCGAGCTCTGCATCCTCACCCACATCGCAAAACCAGGCGGCGAGGCCGGCGCCGGCGTCGAGGAGGGCCGGAGTTTGCGCGGCGAGGAGATGGAAGAGCCGGTACGTTGTGTGCCTGTGACACCATCCTCGGCTCATCGACCCAGTACTAACTGGTCGCTCCACCCAAACACAACACGCAGGTGCTAGCATGTAA
>JAPCYS010002149.1:0-44639 GCA_028641055.1 Alopecurus myosuroides
CATAATGTGTTTACAAGTACTTCTTTTCATCATTGTTATGGATATTGTTGACTTGGTAGAGCGCTCGTGCCGCTCCTATAGAGATAGGAGCACAACAGACCCTGATGACGCATCCATGTATCTTCAAATAAAACCATTATGATTCACAAACCAAGGTACTTCTGCCTCTAAATTATGTGATAGAAACTGACTATGATGATGAAAAGCTACACTAGAGATCTGCCTGATTCAGTGGATGTCGACTCACTATACGTCCACGGAAATCACCGGCGAGAACAAAGCATGCCACTATTGTGCTTGATTTTGATGGTAAGCAGGAAATGTGTTTGCATCATTCAATTAAACTTCCAAAGTTGTTGCATTCTTCCACTAATTGTGATTTAATTATACTATACTGCCAACATGGACGCTCGGTGATTTACAAGACAAAGTTTATAGATATTTTAGAAACCAAACTTTATAGATATTCCTACTACATCAACCGGAAACGAAAACAAAGTTCATGATCAACTACATTAAATAACACCTTGAAGCGGGCAAAAAAAATCATGTATTAAGAGCATTATTTTCAGGACTGTAAAATTCAGTTTTTGTAAGAGAAGAAAAATTCAGTTGCGATGTGATAAATTCTTACGATGATTGATATCTTTGTCTAAGATGGTCTGATCATTTTTCTTATGCAGAATCTTGTCTATTCAACATTGGATTACTATGACATCGCTATCCACCATTCAAGTTTTCTTCAATATGAAAAACCATGCAGGCTATGCAAGACAAAGGGCCCACTCGAAGATGTTCTTGAAAAATAGTTCAGATGTTTGAGCATGTCATCCTTAGGGTAGTAGAGGCACGCGATTTTTGCACAAGAATAGAGATTTTCCTTAAAATAATTAGAAACGATGGGGATTTCTTAGATCGGAACTTCAGTGAGATAAAAATCCTTAAGTTTGTAAATAAACATGATCCGACAAATGCACATCATATATTGCTCCTATATGGTCTTTCTACTATCAGATATTCATATTATGGATATAAATTCAATTAATCTTGATTTTATTTTTCACCATGCTTCACACTTTAAACCGTCAACTTCTATTGAAAAAAAATATAAGCTCTCATTCGTATGGTTCATTACCTACAACAGTTTTTTTTACTAATGGAAGATGTATGATTCAGTTATTGGACTGTTAAGTATTAATTATACCATTTTTTATTTTGTGAGGATGGATAATGATGATAGACATTTTTATCTCCCGTTGCAACGCACGGGCATATTTGCTAGTTATTAACAATAACATTAGCATGATTCATTGTTTAACATCGAGCCCCCAGAACATAATGAAATAGTAACAGAAAGTAACGGGTAACAGACTCGAGCCAAACAACCCTAAGCATGCTAGTAAGACACGGGCAACAAGCAAAATGTTATAGGTATGGGGGGTGAGGAAATATCAGGGTTAAAGGATACATGTGATAGGTTCGTAACAGAAGCAACTATTCATAGGGATAGCAGAATAGATAACGGAAAGTATCGGTAACCAATGTTGAAAGGAACATGATGGTTCATGTGAGTGAATACTTGCCTGCAAACCCAGTAGCCTGGTACTGAGCTAACTCCTTAGAAGGGGTGTCGTAAGTATCGTCGGTCTCAACGTCGTCGTGTATCCGAGAAGAAGCAAACAAACAACACAAAGAGACAAACAATCAATAACATGGCATAGTGCACAAACATGGGATGCATGACCATTTAATTGATGCATAGAAATAAACTAGTTGACAAGATAGCAACATGATTAAATGGACCCACATGCAATTTTGGATTGCATGGAAAGCCCATGAATTATGGTTGAATTAATTGTTTTACAACTAATCATCATATGAAAGTGGATTAGCATGATGCATGGATAAGGAAAATAGAAAAATAACAACAATAGAAGCAATTGGAAATAAGGGTTACCAAGTTTAGAAATTCATTTATTAAGTTTGGGAATTTTGGTTACTTAAAGGTGTCACACAAGCATTTATTGTTTTCACCAATTTTAATTGTTCAAAACAAATAACAAAATTCATATTTGGAAAGAACACACAATTTTAGATGGAATACATGTTTCACTTGTTGAAAAGGATTTAGGATGAATTACTTATGAATTAAACAAGTTTGAACAAGTTTTAATTGAATTTAATTCAAACATGAACTTATTTGGATTTTTATTTGTTAAAAACATTGGGTGAAGTTCATATTTGAAAAGGTTATGCTTTTATGGTTTGAAAACATATTTTATATGTCCCAAAAGAATTTAATTTGATCAAGTTAGGAAACTCACAATTTTAAATGAATTAAACAAGGTTTAAATTATTTAACCAATTTTAATTATTCAAAACATGAAACAAAGTTGATATTGGAAAGGTGGTTTCATTTTGCATGGAAAACATATTTATTTGTGGAAATTGGATTTAAAATGAGCAAGTTATTATTTTGGCAATTTTAAATGCAATAAACAAGAAACAGTTGTTTCCAGCAATTTAAATTATTCAAAACAGCAAACAAAATTGATATTTGGAAAGTACATGAAAAGTTGATTGGATTTGTTATGGATTTGAGAATTAATGGTTCAGATCTGGCTTTCTGAAATTCGGGCAGAAAAGAAAAAAAAAACAGAAAATAAAAGGGGTGGCTTTCTGCCTGGGGGGGAAATCGAACCCTGGACCTGGGGAGTGTGCACAAGGGTTCTAGCCAGTGGGGTGGAGCTTGGAGTTGTGATAGGAGAGGCATCTGTGGGGGGTTATAGTTCAGAACGTACTGCAGATCAAATCGGAAATAAAGAGCAGAAAAAGGGTGGGGTGCTGGGACAAGACCCTGGGATCTGCTGGGCGCGCGCGGTGGTGGCTACCACTACGGTAGCTGCTGTTTCTTGTCAAGAAGGGGTGGCGAGGGGGGTATGAGGTGCAGTTTGGCGAACTTAACTGAACTGAACGAGCGCTCGCGACAGAGATTGGAAGGCAGCGATGGCAGCGATGCCCGCCGTGGTGGCCATGGGCGCCTGTGGCTGCGGCGTGGGGTGTGCGTGTGCTGCTTGCGCTCGAGTAGAGAGGAGGAGAGAGCGAGAGAAGAGGAAGCTCACCTCGAGTGCATCGAACAGGAGGAGGCGGTGCAGGCTCGGGGCAGAACAGGTGCAGCGGCCGGCGACTTGGAGCGGACGGCGGCGGCGCCTCGGGCCGTCCCGGCCCCTGGCGTGAGGTGGAGGAGGGAGCCCGCGGTGGGGGCTTTCCATTCCCGCCCTTTTCCCGGCCGGAGGAGGGCTTAACGCCGGTGATCGCCGGAGCCAAAAGGGAGGGGATTTTCGGGTGGAGTGTACAGGTTCAGATACAGAGAAGATGGACAGCGAGCAGAGAAGGAGGAAGAGAGAGGACGGCGGGGGAGAAGAGAGGAGGGAGAAGAAGGGGTAGGGAGGATACCCTAGGGCATCGGGTAGGGTTATAGGGAAGGGGAGAGCTGCATCAACCGTTCCCGCTCCTCTGAAGATACGTGGGAGCTCTGGATGGAATCCGTGCGAAGAAGAAGACAGTGCGAACGGGTAAGCAGGCCTGAGGGGGAAGTTGGGCTGGTTTGGGGTGGGCCTTGCTGCTCCCTCTCTCTCTCTCTTGTTTCTTTTTATTAATTGTTTTGTTATTTTTTTTTTGCTGATTTGAATAGGAGAGAAAAGAGAGGTTTTTGGGTTAGAAATTTTTAGGGAACCTTTTGTAACAACTCCTTATTGGAAAATGCAACATGTGCAAGTTTGGGTTTCCAAATATTTCAAAATATTTTGATGGTTGCAAATTGGTTGAACTTTGAATGAAAAATGAGATTAAGTGATTTATTAAAAAAACAACACTTAAATAGTTTGACCCTTATAATTTAATTGAAACAAAAGGATTAGAAATGTGTTGTAATTATCATTAATTCCAAAAGGTTGCTTTTTGGAAAGAATGTGATTTGAAGTTGGAAGCAATTTGAATTAAGTTTGGATTAAGTGAATTATTAAAAGCCATAATTTTAATGGTTTGAACCTTATGGTTTGATGGAAACAATTGATTGATTTGTTTTGCAATTTTCATAATTTCAACATGGTTGGTGTTTGGAAGAAAAATCATAATTGAATTTGAAAAGGGTTTGATATTAAATGAATTTTGTTAGAAACAAAACAACAGTTTTGGAATCACAACTTTTATGGAAACAATTGATTGTTTTGATTTGAAATATCATTTTGGAAATTGTAACATCACAAGGATGAAACAAAAGGTTTAAAATTGGTTTGAAATTCAAATAGAAAACAAAGGAAAACAAGCAAAACAAATGCAATCAACATGATGTCATGATGCAAAACATAAAATAACAGAGAGCAACCATTCTAATGGCTATTTTTCATACTTGGGATGTTACAACTACGGAAAGTATATAACTTGGAAATTAAGGCATCCGACTTCTTCTCCAATGCCGGATTAAGACTTCATTTTTCTGCTCCTCGTGGATTTGTATTCTCTTCACAAATATCGACGTTTTGCCTTGATTCTTGTTTCAACAGAAACTTTCAATGCCAAACTCGGATTTACCGAAATCTGGCATTTCTTCCAGGAGCCTTCGTGGAGAAGGAAACTGTGACGCAAGTGATGAAATCGTGCTTACGTCGCGGACGCTTGGGTTGAGTCAAAAGACTGAAACCGTATCTCTGACAGATTTTTTCGCGAGAAACGAGGAGATAGCCATTATCACCCCGTCCCCTCGTTTCCCGAGTTTTTTTTGGCGAAACATGTGTCGGTCATCCAACTAGCCTTTGGGCCGAATCTCAACGCAAAATGCCTTTAAATAGCCGCCTCGACTCCTCCGGTTCCCCTTCCGCATCTTCTTCCACCTCGAAACATCTAGAGCATAGACCCCACTCCACTTCCTCGAGAAAAAGGAAACGGAGAACGAACCGAGTCCTAACCTCACCGGAGACCAAGATCCCGGTGGCTGGCGTTCCATCGCATGGTTGCGCCGCCAGATTATGGCAAGTGGGAGCACTGCTCGCGCGAATGAGACCATCTGCAACCTCGACGCCGTGATGGAGAACGTCTCCCTCTCTGCTCCCGTGGCACCTCCGAGCTCCTCCACGGCCACGCCGGAGATTCCCGAGAGCGCATTAGTGGCGGCGATTCTAACCCTGCCGGAACCATGCCGCCACCGTCCCCTACTCCTCCTCCTCCTCTCGTCCCTGAAATTGAGGAGGGGGAATCTTCCGCTCGCGACGGTGACAACACGGCGACCGTCGTCGCCACCAAAGGAAGAGAATAAGGAGGTGATTCCAGGAATCTGAGTCATTGCAATGTGGCAGTGGCTCTTCTCAACGCAATGGAGAAGGACAGATTCATCGCCAAAGACTATTGGCGGGGGGGGGGGGAGATGAGGATTCCGAACCTTCTCCAAAAGACAGAGAAAGGGTCGTTTTGAACTCCCATATCACTCGAGGTATGGGATTTCCACCTTCTGTGTTCTTCCTTCAAGTTGTAAACCATTATGGAGTTCAATGTCACAACCTTCCACCCAACTCCATTCTGTATATAGCCGGGTTCCAGGCTCTTTTCGAGGGTCACCTAGGTACAGAACCCTGATTAGATTTCTTCCAATATTGTTTCAACGTGCAACTCAATACCACCGATGGTATAATTCCGACTTGCGGGACCATCTCCTCGATCTCCATAGACTTAGGGAGGAGTGGTTTCCAAAATAAAAAACCTACGAGTTCGTCAAATTCTGGACGGCTCGTTCTTCTATCACTCGGGTGTTCCCTGTCCTGGAAAGGTGATGGGAATTCTGCCTTTTGTCAATTCCGTAGCCACACCCAGATAATTGGGCATTGGACGCAGTCCTTGTTCTGCCTCCGGACCTGCTGCGCATCAAAAGGCGGATAGCGAAACTCGTCGCTTCTTCTCCACCTCTGATCGGCATGGACACAATCCTTTGCTAGCTCGGAAGAATGATTCAGCCTCTTGCTCACCACGGCGGCCTACTTTTCTACGAGTACTCGGGGCCCGATGATACAATGAGGGTGACAAAGTCTCATTTGTCAAAGAAGGAGGTTAGGAAACACGTAAAATCATTTGGTAGCGACTCGTGATCAGTACGAGGAAATTCTACAAATGTATCACGCCAAAAACCCAGCTACCATGGTATGCTTTCAATTATCATCTTTTGAAAAGTTTCTTCGAGCTTTTCCTTTCTTGGATGATTTTTACTAATCTGGGTTTACTTCTTTGCAGCTTGCTAATCTCAGAAAAGATCAACTTACCTCTAAAGCTGAACTAGCGGAGCTAAAAGCCCGCTTCTTAGCAGCTAGAGAACGGAAACGCAAGAAGATATCTTCAAGCCAAGAAGTGATCAATCTTGACGGAGTTACCGTCGCTACCTCCAGGTGATGGTGCAGATCGTGCACTCGTTGGGAGACCCCAAGAGGAGGGTGTGATGAGCACAACGGTAGGAGTTTTCCCCTTAGTTAAGAACCAAGGTTATCAATCCAGTAGGAGAAAGAGGACCTTCGGAAGGGTGGTGCCACTGACGGTGGTGATGGCGCTTCACCGGTGTCAGCAACAACGTGGAACCTGCACACAAAACAACAAAAATACTTTGCCCCAACGGTCCAGTGAGGTTGTCAATCTCATCGGTCTTGCTGAAAACAAAGATTAGACGTATAGTGTGGAAAACAGTGTATGCTTGCAATAAGCAAAGAAAGGAGGAAATTGTTGTGGTTTTTTAATAGTGTGGAAAATGGACCAGAGTTCATAGGTTCACTAGTGGTGTTTCTCCGCAATGATAACATGCTGGGTGAAGAAATTACAGCGGGCAATTGACAAATAGAGGTTGCACCGTAGTGCACATTATAACAAGATGACTACTGTGATATTTAGTGTGGGCATTACAACAAAATACATAGACCGAAATCCATCTACATCTATGACTAATAATCCACCCTCAGGTTATCATCCAAACCCCCTTAGGTATTAAGTTGCAAGCAACAGATAACTGCATTAAACAATGTGTGTAGTGTAAGAAATGATTGTACACGCGGGCACTCACATCGCTGTTTGTCCATAATGGCAACATCACATTCTCCCCCGTCACGTTTTTGTCACTCGAGCACAGGCGAAAAGGAGACATGAACCCACTATCTAGCATAAATACCCCCTGTTGGAGTCACTAGCAACTACTTGGCTAGAGAAACCACTAGCAACGGAGAGCATGCAAGATCACAAAGACTATAATAAACTTGACATAAGTTCAATATTCATCGGATCCCAGCAAACACAGCATATAGAATTACATAAGATCAATCTCGATCATGATAGGAAGCTCACGAGATCTAAACATGGAGGCATATGAGGAGGAGACAACCATCTAGCTACTGCTATGGACCCGTAGTCCAAGGATGAACTACTCACGCATCCCTCCAGAGGCAGGTATGGTGATGTAGAAGACTTCAGTGATGATTTCCTCTCCGGCAGGGTGCCGGGACACAGCTCCAGAACCTGTGACGCCCCGGGATCGGGCACTATGCAGATTTAAGCATTTCCGCCAAAATCCACATAATAAACGATTCCAGGTTGCCACTTGTGATAACATTACAACAGCTCACGAATATTCCGCAACAACAACAGAAAGGATATACAAGACGACTCAAACGAGTCAAGGATACAACTGATACAATACAAAGATCCAAATAACAGCGGAAGAAACAACATAGTGTCCGACTACGGACAAGATACAAATTGGACTAAGAGTCCTGAAGATAACCGATGGCGTCCAATCCCTGCCCAGGCCAAGCCGGAGGGATTCCCAAGCTAACGTCGTCAGACTTCAAACCTCTTGACTGCAATGTGGAATATGCAGCCACGAAATGGATTTGTGGGTCAGTACTGTTAAGTACTGGCAAGTCATACTCACAAGATACCAGCGTAACCAATCATCACAAGATACAAATACTTTGGTACAACGGAAAGGAAGGGATTATTGCAAAGAAGCGGCAGCGGGCAGCACTAACAACTAAAAGAGACACGCTACAACTTCCGGCTAAAAGAAAGGGATAAGATAACGCGACGAAACGAACTATAACTACTCACAAAACAATACCCATCCAGTGTTACCCCCTACTAAGGAACCAACCCAAGGAAACTCACACAGTTGATTAATGAGGGTTCAGGTTATTGTGACAATATTCCTATTACTAGTCAAGTTATTATTAATTAGGTGTAAGTTGTCTGAGTACTTGTTAGCCAGCACTTTCACCAAGTCGTCACATAACCGCGGACAACACAGCTTCTCGAGAAGATTTATCCCTGCAGGGTGCGCTACAGTACCCGTACACACTCAGCCAACCTATCGCTCAGGTTAGCTTGACACGACCCAAACCGTCTCTACAACCCATCCTAGGAGCCACGGAGCTATAAGGTCCCGGCCAGTCCGCCTAACCTAAGCGCAAGGGTGAAAACCACACCCCCCGGCACCACAGGCCTCGCCCTATATGCATCATCATCATAAACAGTAACCATGGGGGGCCCACCAATTCATGCATATGAGCAAATGGAACACCCGAACTAAGTGTGGCTCTTCGGACAAGCTGCAAATCAGGTCTAAGTCGAGGGGGTCCCATACTACCTCCCGGATGCGGTTAGCGCGCTCATCATGGATCGATGGACAAGACCCTTTTCCTAGTTTCGACACTAGCAGGCCAAAACCACGCCGGGCCTCCTGCCGGTGCCTTATCATAAATTATTATTACCCCAAACATTAACATGTTGTTGATTAAATTGAAACCCAACTATCAACTAAACAGGTGATATGAAAAAGGACAACAAGACTCGAGCGCAAACAACACTAAGCATGCAACTACGACACGGGGGCCAACAAGGTAAACAAGCAACAGTTGATAGGAAGGGAAGGAAGGTTATATCATGGCTGCAAGGTAAACATATGATAGGATCGAGACACAAGCATCGAATCATAAGGCTAGAATAAAGACAACGGAAAGAATCGGTAACAAGTGAGGAAAGGCAACATAGGTAGCAAGTGAGTATACTTGCCTGAGATCCAACAAGTAGAGGTACATCCGCAGAACTTGTCGTGGCTCACATCATCTCAACGTCCTATCCGCGAAGAAGCAACGAACTAGAACAAACACCGGATGCAACAATTACTACTACGGTAAAAGATCCAGCATGATCCTAATTTTATATGCATGACAAGTTAAAGGGTGCATCAAAATAAACTAAAGGACACAAGGAACAATTTTAAATTGGCCCATATGCAATTTGAATTGCATTTGGAAAATCCATATGCATTAATAGTTGATTAATTGAACTACAACTAAACATTGAGTTAAAGTGGATTAAATGCAACATAATTGATGAAAACAGAAGGTAAACAACATTAGCTTTAATTTGATACCTCATTTGCCAAATTTGGAATCTTAAATATATAATTATGATTTTTTGCAATTTAAAAGGTTTAATTAAAGTATTGAATTATTGCACACTTTTAATTAGGAAAAACAGTAAACAAATTGTATTGAAAAGGTTGAAAACATGAAGCAAATGTTCACTGAACATTTTGAGCTATTAAACATAATTTTTGGATCATTATTGAATTTATTATGCATTTTTCCATAAGCATTTATTCTGCCCCTTTTAGTAAACATAAGGAAACATGTTCACATTTAATTCAATTGTGACCAAATAAAATACCACTGTGTAGAGTTTGTTAAGACAAAATTTTAGAGCCCAAGTTTGCTCAATGGATGAACAGAACTCATGTTATGAATTTCCATAGTTTCAAATTTTAATAGCCTTTTCTGTATTTAATTATTTAGTGCAAAATTTATTACAGAAACATGTTGCAGCTTTGTTACTAACAGAAAGAGCACAATATGCTGAATCCATAGCAATTTGAATCATTGAAATTGGAGCATTTTCAATTTGTTATTGATTTTACAAATAAAGACTCAGTTTTTTTCTGGATTTTGAGAAATAAAAGAAAAAAAATGGAGGAAAAAGGGGTGGCTTTGCCACGGGTGGGATTCGAACCCGGGGCTCCAGCGCGGCGCGGATGGAACGGACCAACTGGGCTGAGCTCGTGGTTGTGATCTAGATGGGCTTCGGGCCTATACGAGGTTAATCTACGCGGAGGGAACCTGACGAAACTGAAGCGAGGCCGTCCAGTGCAGCGACAGAACGCGGCCGGCGACGATCTGCAAGCGGGCAGCGCTCGACGACGGCACTCAGAGCACGAGGGGGAAGGCAGGGAGGAGGGGCCCGAGGGCGGAGGCGCTCACCTGGGTTCGCCTCGTCGCAGTACTGGAAGAGGAGGATGGCTCGGGGATGCCCCGCTGCTGACGGTGAGCAGCAGCAGCGCAGAGGAAACTGCGGCGGGAAACGGCGACGGCGCAGCCGCCTTGGCGGCCCTCCGACCCGACCGAGGCAGCTATGGCGAAGAGGGGTGTTCCCCGACTCCATTCCCGCAGCGAGCCAGGCCCGGCGATGACCGCGACGGTGACGCCAAGGGCTCGAAGTGCCAGCCATGGCGGCTGTCTCCATGTTCAGAAGAAGAAAATTCAGAAAGAAAAAAAAAAGAGACGGAAGGGAAGAAGAGAGCGGCGGCGGCTGGAGAGGAAAGGAGGAGGAAGAAGCTAGGGTTAGGGTGAAGGAGAGGGGGCTTTATGGAGGAGGGGAAAGGTGAGAGGGGGGACCATGGTGGAGGAGGGTGGTGCGGTGGACAGGTGGGTGCCCTCCTCGTGCAACCGTACGGAGAAGAAAGGTACGTGGGCTGGGAGTTGAGCTTGCTGGGGTCGTAGGTGGGCCTGGGTGGCCTGCCTCCCCCAGCACTTAAAACATTTTTTGTTTGTTTGTGTTATTTTCCTCCTTATTTAAATTTCAGAAGAATAAAAGAAACTTTGTAAAATATTTTTATACAATATAATTTCAAATAGTTTGATATTAAAATTGAGGCTATTCATATGGCTATTAAACATTTGGCAAACAACATAAACATATGATTCTTAAATTTTTAAATTTAGGGCTTATAGAAAATATTTTTATGATGCAACAAAAAAAATGCAATGCAATGCAATGCAATGCTTGATGACCTGATGATGCAAAAAGAAAACAAACCATTCTAATTGGGGAAAATCCCCGGGTGTTATAGAACCCCACCTGATCTAGGGTTGACGACGACGGCGCCTGCAGAACTTTTCGTGGATTTTTATCAGGTGTCTAGGATTTTCCATCCGGGGGGATTAATATGCGAAAGGGCAAAGGCGGTGGAGGCCCGGGGGCCCCACACCCATGCACTTCGGGCTTTGTGGGGTCTAATTCCGAGAATGTTTCTAGAACAACTTTTCTGAAACCAAAAACAGCAGAAAACAGGGAACTGGCACTTGACATCTTGTTAATAGGTTAGTCCCGGAAAATGTATAAAAATGCTATAAATAAGGGAGAAAACATGTAGCAATTGGCATAATATGATCGTTGGATAAGTATCACCAGGTAAGACTCAATTTTTTTTGTATGCTTTTTTTGCATACGTTTCTTGAATCTCTTCTTCTCAGATTTTTTATCTCGGGTTTTCTTCATGTTTTCCACTTTAGCCTTGCTCCTGTCCCTTTTATGGGAAAATGTAGGAAGAAGCTCAAGGGCATTGCTCTTAGAGGGCCTAATCCTTCCCTTGATACTGCCCCAGCTACTCCCAGGGAAAGAAAATAAGAAAACTCGTCTGCTCGAGAAGAAGCCATCCATCCCCTTCAGTCCAGCCAGCCTGATGCGCCCTCAAGTTGAACCACTCCCGGGGAAGGCAAATAAGAAAACTCGTCTGCTCGAGAGGACGCGCGGGAAAGGGCGGAACTCGAAGAAGGCACACCTTCAACGACCCCTCAAGTTGAACCAATCCCCACTTCCGATGAGAAGTTTAAGGTAAAACAAAAGGCCTGGTTTGATGAACTTAGATATATTCATCCTTGGGCAAAAAAGTATTTCGCCCGAGCCCCCTTGATTCGTCCCTAGCCACAAGGTGGATTACGTGTCCGGAATAATTACGTCTTATCACCTCGGCAAGTTATCCAAGATGGAATCCACCATATGGGGATTTCCTTCTCGGAATATGCCAAGGAATTCCCGGATCTGCAAAGCGGTTTGCAAAATATGAGCTAGGTAATATCTCTAGCCCCGAAGTACTAACACAAAAGCGTACTTTTTGTGTTAATACTTTTTCCTTTTTCCCTCCTTGTTTTTTGTTTAACGAATCTTTTCCTTTGTATGCTTTCAGCAAACTGCCAAAATCATCAACATGGAAGTTTTTAAAAAACTTACCATCAAGAACCAGGAAGTGAAATTCCTTCTTGGAATTCTGAATGAGAAGGACTCGGAAATGTCCGAGATTCAGAATCAACTGAAGGAGACTGCTGGTTAGCATCTTTCTTCCTTGGTTTTGATTATGAATTTCCAGATTTGTTCGTAAGTTTTTCTTGGAGTTTTAATCCTGCGACATCTTTTTCTTCTCGGCACCTTTGGCCAAGGACAAGCAGATTGCTGAGGATGCCGGCAATGCCGAAAACCTACGCAAGGAAAAGTCTGAACTTTAAAAAATGTCTGTAAAGCTTCAGAAAGACCTGGAGGATAGCCAATTGGCTTTGGGTTTGTCTGAGTCTCGGGATTCTTCGCAAGCCGAGAAGGATAGGAGGACCATCCAAGACCTCGAGACTGCCCTTCATCAACGCCTTGAAGAAGGCGCTGAAATGGACAAGATCCTTGGGTAAGATTTTGGACTTTTACCAAGTTTTACCTTTTATCTTTGCATAATGTATTATTTTCCCTTTTGTTTTTCTAATCTCTACTGATTTTCACCGACAGAGGAAAATCCTCTTATCACTCGGATCGATTGTATCCGGGTTTTCGAGACGTACGTCACCGAGCTGAAGAATGTCGGAGTGCTGCTTATTAAAAGTGCATTCCGGACAAGGCTGGCGAGTTTCCGGAAGCCAACAGGCTCCCTAAAGTTTTCACGGAGGTTGTAAACCAACGCGAAAGGTGGTTCAGATCTGCCGCCCGCGGTGGTGTACGCATGGCCTTAGGGCTGATGAAAATGCATTACAGCACCGCCAAGTCTTGGCGCATCGCCACCGGTGTTCCGGAAGGATAAACTGAGACACAAAGGGCGGAATCAAGGGGCACGCCTCCAAGATAGCTAGGATGGTCTCTACTTCGGCATTCTACCCAGAGGAAGAAATGCCATCAACTCTGGAGAATCCGAGTGATAGCGACGAGGATGACGACGACGAGTTCGTGGACACCGACTGAGCCTGCGAAGCCATTAGCCAAATAGGGTGCATTACTATTCTTACAATGTAAAACTCAATTGTAATGCATTCTATATTTTGTATGAACAAGTTTCTATCCTTTGGAATAAAATTCAGCTTTGGATGTTTTCAGAGTTTTTAATTCCTTTTCTTCTAAGTCCTCTGGTTTGTATGCCTTAACTTTCCTTAGTGTTAAAGTTATTCCAAAAATATGCAATCTTCACAGTGACCGGGTTAAGGAACCAATGTTGTAAGTCACACTCTCAGCTAGCTAGGATGGCTCTCACGAACACACAGAGTATGAGAACGAGTAGCTCCTGATGCCTAGTCACGTACTAGTACACATGAGTGGACTGAAGCTTGATTGCTTACGTGCAGGATTAGTCCAACATTCACCCCCTAACAAGTATGAGCTTTTGTTATTTTTCATGGAAACAAATGGATGTTTTGTTTGAACCTTTTATTTGGGAAAATTGTAACATAACAAGTATGAAACAAAGGTTTGAATAATGTTTGAATTTCAATTGTGAAAACAGAGAAAAACAGATGCAAACAAAAGGAAAACAAATGCAAACAAGGAATGAGTATGATGACATGATGCAAAACTTTAATAAAACAAGAAACAAACATTCTAAATGGAAGTTTTCATACTTGGGATGTTACATTGACACAATGCTAGCTACATGGCCATTCAACTGTCCATATCCGACGATACGGCTATTCTGAATAGTTTTACTCTGCAGAGGTGTACACAATCCACAAGATCCAGTACATCCGTCGTGAACAACCACAGACTGTCCGCGACACTATGCGAACATCAGATAACTGGTCCTAACTATCTATGCAAATGCTAAATGGCTACCTCTTCAACCGGTTTGTTCTCCCCGGCACCGAGTGAGTCAGTCGTATTAATCCGGTTTCCCCTAACAACACACCGCCATGACAAGAGACCCAACTGTTGCAACTAGTGGCGACGTTAATCCCACACTCTGCATGTCCCGTATTCTCCCTCCTGGAAACAATTCGGTTCAGGGGACTGTAACCCCTATAGCACTTTGAGGTAGACACGGACTAACACCGACAAGCTTTTAGCTGACCCCGTTCCCATATTGAGCTAATGTGGAAGCACAGCTTGTTTGTCCGGCGAAGACTAGGTTATGTGTCACTTTTGGAAAACAAGTTGAAAACAATTCCTCCTTCACATACCTCCCTCGGACAAGGTCCCACCTTTCCTCGGGGTTTTTCAAAGCTTTTGTTTTCCAAAAACATCAAGTTCATTTACCCAATAAGGGACTTAAGTGATTTAAAAGATGATACTAAAATGTCTAAAGGGCTTGGTAACACCAAGATTATATAGTGGCTATAGCATAATGGATACATAACAAGGGTAGTGGTATAGTCCACTTAAGGGAATAGTTTTGAGTAAAACATTTGTAAAACTTCAGAAGAAAAACATGCATGATAGATAATGATAAGTAATAAATAAGTAAGCATTTAGATTGGCTTTCCTTGGCTCTGGTCTTGATCACCCTCTTGAAATAAACAAGAGTTATAGAAAACCACTTCAGGATTAGCAACTTCTTCATTACCTAACGTAGTAAAAAGTAAAAAGAAAAACACCCAATCAGTACACAACAGAGGCAAGCAATAGCTACTAGAGTACACATATAGCAAGCATGTACACAAAGATAAACACTAAAAATACTAGCAAAAAGCTACACAACAATACTAAAACATGCACAAGCAATACACAAACAATGTTCTAGTTTGATAGTAAGCGTCCACAAATAAAATGGCATGAGTACAGTGGGTGTACCACTCTAAAACAAGGCCATAAATTGTGAAATGACCCTCTGGTCAATCATGGAAATGAACAAAATAATAAGGAAACAACTTAAAACAACCATACATGCATATGAACATATAAACAAGCATTACTATAGGCATGTGGCAAGTCATACACTTCTATACATGGAAGTAACATGAAACCAGTGGCTAAGAAACAACATAAAAGAGGCATAAACATATCAAATAAGGCATGGAAACACTCAAGACATTAAGATAATCATGGAGAACATTTCTACTACTTATAAAACTAGGAAAACAAGCATTAGTAACAACATGCATGCAATTCCATACCATTTTGATGAACAAGATCTATTCTAACAAGGTAGATCTACAAGATAATTCATATGAGAGTGAAAACAACACCTACAAATGCTAGTATGATCAAGCAAGGCATACAAACATTTATTAAACAACAAACACATGCTAAACAAACATGGAAAGAAACTACTAGATATTGTAATGCATGCGAATAATAATATACAGATCAAACCATCACACCAAGATAGGATATGATAGATCTATACATACAGAAGCACTTCCAAAAGTATTCATGTCAAAAATCATCTTAGAAAATTATTAAAAATCATTTAGTGTCTCTTTGGTCCATTTTTTATGTCATTTTCGTTTGGTAATTCAACTGCATATGAGGCAAACTGCTAGAGGTATGTATCAACAAGATCTATCCATACAAATTAACCTCACTTCATTTGGATTCTTAAATCAAACGTTATTCCAAGTTTTCTCTTTCAAATGTTGAGTTTGGAGATTTTCCGAGGTGATACAGGAGTGCAAACTCAGATCTGCCACTTGAATGTGGTTAATAAAACATGCCTGTACCTCAGGTAAATTGGATGTGTCCAGATTCAAGGTTTTAGTAAATCATTTAGGCCAAAAGTGATTAGGAAGTTTTCTAGAAAATCCGAAATGAATAAAAACTGTAGGGTAAAACTCCACGGGCCGATTTTGGCCAGTGACTGGGTGCGCGGCGCTGGGACGGCCCAGTGCGCGTTCGCGCACGAGAAAACCGGTAAGTAGCCGTGAGATCTGTATCCAACAGCGCAAAACAGAACAAGGATGGATTTAAACAGAACCATAGATCCGGAGATGAACATCTAGTGTTCATCTCCTTCCTCACGACGCGGCCAACGACACCGGTGACCCTAGATACGCTGATCTTGAGCTGGGTCTCCCATAGGGCGTGGTTTGGCATGCATGGAGAGGTCTAGGAAGATGAGGATTGTCGAGGAAGGTTCGATGGAGCAGCAGTAGCAACAGCAGCACCGAATGCACGAGACGCGCACCGCCGCGGATCCGGCATCGTCGAGCACAACATCGCTGTTCTTGCATGCAAACCACCACGACACGATGTCAAGTACGCATGTCGGGGAAAGGGATAGATGAGAGTGAAGAAAGGGAGCAAGGTGAGAGAGAGACTAGGTCGATCTGGTTCTACTCTGTCTTCTCGGACCAAGCTCGAGAGCGCGACTCTCCTCGTTCTCATAGATAGAGGCTTGAGCTGAGCATTGATGGAGTGAGTGAGTGAGGAGTGGTGTAGAGAGGCAGAGGAGAAAGGGGTGATCTTATACTCGATTTGCACGAGTGTGCTCTCTCGGTGGTTCAGAAATAATGGAGCTGAGCTCCTCCCCGAGCTCGTGTGCACTCCACAAGCGTTGTCCAGCACGTGGAAGCTGCATGCTATCTTAGTGGCACCTCGAGCAAGCATCCAATGGCTCAACGCCATGGAAGATGGAGCACGGGCGAAGGGAGAGACTCCCCGAGTGGATGACACCTCGGGCCTACAGCCACCATCATTGTTAGCTATACTCTCCTCTCCTAGGCTCTTCTAGAAGCAATCAAGGACACAAATGTGATGAAGGGTATGTGGTGCACTAGTTTGACAAGGCTTCAGCTCGAGTTGATGATCCAAAACACGAATTTGAGTGAGTTTGTTTTCATTTCAACAACTGACAGGAAAATTCAGAAAATTCTGTTAGACTTAGAGAAATTTGTAAGTCTTGAATCTGTTAAAAACATAGGTAAGTTTGCACTTAATAAATATACCAAATGAATTCCAATTTGAAAATTTAAGATATGAGATTGAAGAGTATGATATCTAGTTTCATAAACCCAGTTTTATTTAATTTTAGAAAATGTTTAAGGCTTTGAAAACAAGGTAGGAAACGGTGATGTTTTCTGTTTTCTCTGTTTTCACAATTCCTGTTTTATCAACTTGTCATGAAAACACAAAAGAAAATAGGATTTTCACTAAACCAAAATTGTTTCTTTGAGCATGGTGAGCAATACCATAATTCCAGGATGGATGACATCCAAAGAAAACAAGATTTAGAGATGAGGTTCATGAGGTGATCAAAAAGGAAGAAAACAACCAGAAACAGAAATGAAGAACTCATGTTTTTCCTCAGGGTTTTTAATTTTTTGGTTTCTAATTTTTGGGTGATCAAAGACAAGATAGAAGTGATGATTTTGAGGACAAGTAAACAAGTATTTCAACATTCCACTTATTTTTCTCATTGACCACATAGGGGTTTACAGATGGAGTTACAATTCCAGAAACAATAGGATCAACATAATAGTTTTTTGTTAGTCCTAATTTTTGAGTTCTCCCCCTTACAACATGGCTTTCAAATGAGGATGTGAAATGATTCATGCATGCTACCCTATGACTAATGAATGTCCTCCTATGTATTCTTTTTCGAGGATGAAACCTCACCGTCTTTGCAATGACGCTTGGTGTCGAACTTGGACTTGTCCGCCTCGTCGTCTCCATCTTGGCCCTCGTCATGCTGGGATGGCGCGGCCTCATATCCGCCGTCATCATCATCATCATCATCATCATCGTCGTTGTCGTCATTGTCATCGTCCTCCTCCTCTTCATCTTCAGCATCTTCATGAGACTCTTCGCTCCTCCATGGGAATGCATCAAGATCTTCTTTATTCGGCAGGTAACGACCCGCAGAAGAAACAATCGATAGGAAATTTGGTATCCACCGGAGGATTTTTTTTCCCATCAAGCACCCAGAACTCCTCCTCCGCAGTAGAGATTGTGTCGAACCATCTCCTACTTCCCATTACCGGAGTCCCATCAAAACTGTGAGTCTCGCCGCTATCGGACGACGGGCTGGTGGAGCCGTTGTTGAAATCGTCCGATGACATTGTTGTGGTGACGTTTGTGCGATCGCGCAGAGAGGGAGAGGGGGGAGAGAGAGTGCGCGTGTGTAGTGTGATGCACATGTGGTGTGCATGGAAACGGGGAGGGGGGGGGGTGCTAGGCGGAATGGATTTATATCGGCGCATTTAGTCCTGTTAGTATTCAGGAAATAATGCGTCGCATTCTCGTCCCACTACGAATTTACCGAGATGCAAGTTTTGAGATCATGGTTAATTTTGAAGTTACTATTGCTTCCGGGAACCTTCAAGTGCAAGGTTCTCTGTACCGTCCAACTACCCCGGGAAAGGCCTAAAATATAATACGGGATAAGACCACGTTCAAACCCCTGCACACGCAGAGCTGCCTCTAAAAGTAGTGCACGGGGAGGCGGTCGTTATTCCGCACCGATACACAACCTTTCCGAGGCACCCCATAATACATGCCGTGTCCAATGATGCATCCAACCGAGTTGGATGTGTTTTGCAGCAGCCCTGGGGATTTTGGGAGGCGGTGCCTGTTATAGGCCGCTACAGATGGGCTTTTGTTAGAGCCGGGTTTTTCTTTAGAGACGGCTTATCTATGAAACCGGCTGAGGGGTTGCCATTTCAGCATGTTCTTTTTTCAAGGTAAAAGCTGTCTCTAGTAACGGTCTCCAATACTCAGTTTTCTACTAGTGATAATGATAGGAGGTACCACCACTAGTACCACTCAGAGCACATCCAACGGTACTTCCGCTTCTTCGAGCGTACTACCACTGCCTGTTTTCAGACATGCCGAATCCCCCTTAGTGAGCATACGAACTCCGCCAAGACCAAATAAGACATCGTCTTCGCGGGTATAAAATCCGATAGAGATATCAATGCCTTTGAGCTGTATTACAATTATCTGAGTGAACGTAACATACACAATTAGAGAAAACAATTGTGTTGTAATCAACACCAAACCATAGAGGGCTTTCACATGGGCTATATGGACACACCACTAATACTTGCGTTTTCACAGTCCCCCAATTCCAAATAATTGTGGCGTGTACTTATACAACCACGCCACTGGAATCCTCTTAGAGCATCTCTAACAGAGCCCTCAAACCGCTGAACCGTATACTCGTTTTAAGGGTCGGAAAGTGCGCGTTTTTTGCGCGAAAACGAGGCGCGCAATAGAAGCACCCGTAAAGCGAACCTTAAAACAGAATATTCTGTTTTAAGGTTCCGCTTTACGGGTACTGCTATTGCGCGGAACCGTAAACTAGTAAAACATATGTCAAAATGTTCAGAATTTGCATACAGTTTTCAGAACTGCACCAAAGATCATCCATATCACAATAAAAATTAATAGCTCAAGCAATAATCCATATTATTACGATAAATAGTGAAGTCAAGAATAATCCAATACAAGAATGGAAACAATTGTTTCAATCATACATGAATAAAATGAAACGAAAATGAAATGAACTCAAATAAAGAATTACTGGCCGTACAACTGCCATATGTGCTCAACTAGGTCCAGTTGCAGCTGCTTGTGTGTGGCGTCGTTCTCAATCTCCCTGTAAGTCTCAAGAAATGCTTGCACAGAATCAGGGTTTCGTCCTCTGAGTCGTCGGAGGAGGAAGACTCCGAGAGCAGGACCTCAAGTTAGGCCTACGAACGACGAATCAGTAAGAAATTTCACCGGCGGCGGCGGCTTACCTCGGCGGCGGCGATTCGACGGGCGCGGCGGCTCTGAAAGGGCAGGAGAGGTAGATCCGGGGGAGGAGGGGCCTGTTCGCCGTGACCACTGCAGGCGCGCTCGAAGTAGCCCTAGATCTATGGCGGCGGGGCGGTGGCGAGGGCGGCGGCGGAATGGAGGGAGGAGACGCGTCCGGACGGATCTGAAATGTCCCTCCCGCCAACCGCTATAGGGATATACAGGTCCAACCTCCGAATTACCGGTTCGGCGGACAGATTTCCCGAGCGCCCTAAAAAAAAATTACGGGCCCGAGACTTTTAAGGTTTCTGCTATTCTTTTTCTCGGTTTCGGAACCGTTTTGGGCGGTTATTATACGGTTCCACGGGTTTGAGGGCTCTGTTAGAGATGTTCTTAGCAATGGGCTTATCCACAATATCACTACTTTTTTTTATCAGCACCCGGACCAAGCAGACAAGTGGCTTGACTTAGCCTGGCCTGCTACCGATGTGCTTTCATTTACAATCACTTTTCTATTAATAGTTAATATGATAGCATGCAACGGCAATTAAGTAAGTACCCAAAAAGGACTAATAATTGTGTACCATTATATTTGTGTCGAATACTTGTTCACAGGGATGTTACCACTTAAAGTTGTATTTGGTGTGGTAGAATACAAGTTCTATTTGAGCCGGACTCTTTTAGCCTTTGATCTCCTAAATAATATGGCAGATGCCATATGATGTAACAATGACGGCTAGCACACAGAGGGAGCCAGCGGCTTGTGTCGGCGCCTTGGACGACTGTTGCGGTATCTTGGGGAAGAGCATCCGCGGTTATGCCCCAGAGATGTAGACGTTAAGCGGTAAACTGCGATAACAGCTATCGCTTCTTAGTGTCGTCTATGATCATGCATGACGAAATTATCCTAGCATGTACTACTACTACGTGACATTGGAACCAAATTAGTGTTGGGAATATGCCCTAGAGGCAATCATGTATGATGTAATTCCCAATGTATTCATAAAGTTATTAAGTCGTCCATGTTTTAAACATCTGATATATGTCATTGAATATGTGATTCGATTGTGGAACTATATATTTATGTTGTTCATGCTAAATTGTCCTTGGTCATCAAGGTTGTGCTGGACACACACCCTAGACTAATGTGACTGTTGGCTGATGACTCGGTTCCACTTGTCATGGGCATGGCGATGCCATTCCAACGTTCACAGAGTTGGATAAAGAGTTTAGCAAGTCGGACTGACCCATATTGAGATGCAACGAGCAAGTCGTCATTTGCATATCTCAATCAATATAATCCTTAGACCTGAGGTTGTCGCACAATCTGAGTTGTGGATCACCGACTTAGGTTCTGTCAAACGTTGTTCCATGACAAGGCAGTTATAAAGGCAGAGCTCGGGTCGAATGAGAAGCAAGCTGCGTGATGTGGATAATCAAGATGGGATTTTGCCCCTCCGAATGGAGAGATATTCTCTGTACCCTCACGAGTGATATGATTACGGAAGTATGGCCATGCGTGACTCGGTTAAGTGTTAACTGAGTTTGTGGACTAAGAGTTAGTCAGATGATTCATATATCACGAACCGAGAAGAGAGTTGAGCTATTAAGGGATGACGATAATTCGCCTATAGTTCGACAAGGTATATCGTGAGGCAAAAGGGACTCAGATGAAAGTTACATTGGAAGGTATGTCGTCATGACTCTATGGCACTTGGGAGTCGACACGTTCTGCTAGGAGCCGCTACCGATTGATCGATTGAGAGTCGGACTCCAATCGTGTCCAAGTCGCCATGTGCCTGCAGAGTAGCACTCTTAAGAGCGGGAGCAAGTATATTGCTCGGGTGGACCCGAACCGGAAATGGACTGAATGTGTGAGTCGGACTCACAGAGGGAATGGGCCACAAGCGTTGTGAAGCCCACTTCCACTCGCTATATAAAGAGGGGCGCAGGTTGCCCAGCGGGTACGTTACTCCACTCCCATGCGTTGGGAACCCTATCCCGACTCAGTCCAGCCGTCGCACCGGACCTAGCAGTCCGCCGTCGGAGCTCCTCCTCGTACGTGTGGATACCGGCAGAGGTGTTGTACGTTCAGCACTTCGACGTTCGCGTGATTGGATCGGCTGGATCGGATCGTGGGACTACACTGCATCGACGCGCTGCATCGATAATCCGCACATGCGCGTCTAGTGGTAATCCTCGTGGCCTTCTACCTCGGCTAGATCTTGGAAGTACCGCGTAGAAAATATTTCGTTTATCTCTACGCGTTCTAACAATTAGTCCATAAACTGTGTTATCAATTGATTTCACCATGGAAAAACTAATCACAATCTATTTAACATACCACGCTCGTTTGCACCACTTTGATGCAGAGGCCGAGATGCTCCCACTTTTGAAAGAAAATAATCTAATAATGTGCAGTAGCTTGAGCTTTTATAATTCGCTCAGTACTAGAAAGTCATAAAAAAATTTAGTACCGAGCTCACAGCAATAGCTCGTTCGTACACTAAGCATTTCTTATTAGAGGGATCTTGAACAACATAGGTCGGATAACATAAATTTATTTATGATGCCAATACACAAGCACCCGTTTTAAATCTGAAGACGATGCACAATAGAATACCACATAGGTCGGATAACATAAATTTATTTATGGTGCCACACGATGTAACCAGTCTACTAGATTTCGGCGTTTTTTGACGCGATGATCAGCATCCGGCTTGCACACGATGCAGACACATGTCTTGTACAGCTTGGGTCGAACGAGCTAAAATTCTCCACCAAAGAAAGCATCATCATTGAAATCCTGGTACGAGAAAAAAAAAGCTTGATCATCAAAGATACACTGGACCTACTTGGGAAATTAATATGTAAAATCGGCAGGCACACCATGCGTTGATACTTGATAGAGAGAGAAAAAGCTGTTACCGGGTTAACTATGCTGGTATAAATATCCTCCAGGAAGTCGTTAGTGCTGTAGTTGGGCTGCTCATCATCAAGAGCTTGCTGATCGGTTGGGCCTTCTTGCCCAGGGAGAAAGCCAGATGCACCACTGGGATTACGCACCTGCGTCAGCACGGCAGAGCTGTCCTGAAGGTCAGTCAAGGCAGGACTGACGCTTCCACTGTTACCAATCTGACACTACTGGAAAATCGAACGTCGCCGAGTCACACAGGCTTTGCCGAGTGCCAAATCACGGGCCACTCGGCAAAGCGCTGCGTACGCCGACATACGCCCCAAAAACACTCGGCAAAGCGTCACACTCGGCGACCATCTCGTATGCCGAGTGTGCTCTGCATCAGGCACTCGGCAAAAAGGAAACACTCGGCGTAGCGTGTTGTTGCCGAGTGTCAGGTGCAGGGCACACTCGGCATACAAATAGACAACGGCAAAATAGCTCGATACACTCGGCAAAAATAAGACACTCGGCAAAAGGTGGAGACACGTGGCGAACCGTGCGTTTCGACCGTGATGGAACGGTGGCGTTGGTTCGCCGAGTGCTTTCGTAACGGGGACTCGGCATACTAATACTGTTTGCCGAGTGCCACTGTGCACCACTCGGCAAACTCGGCTCTGAAAATTTCGTGCCTTCGCGCCACCCCTTCCCGCGTAGTTTTTTGAATCTTTGCCGAGTGTCATGGTTGGTACTCGGCATAAATTTTTTCCCTCGAAAGATTTTCCCTTCGCGCCAACTCCTCCCGCGCAGTTTATAGCTTTGCCGAGTGTCCCGTGATATGACACTCGGCAAAGAAGTGAAACAAGCACACAATCCGTGTGCCTACCTTTGATCCACCGGCTCACAATCACCTGAAAGATCCAACGGCTCCGAAGACCTCGAAGAAAACACACGATCCGTGTGCTTCTTCTCACTATATAAACACATGCATCTAGCTCGTTAGCACATATCTACAACCCAGCACACTCTTCCATTTCTTCGCGCCAACTCTTCCATGTCTTCCACCGTACCCACTTTAACCTACTCGGAGGCGGAGGAGCTCTGCGCCTCAAACTACCCCTGCCCTCCCGGGTACGGCGTCCCCGCCGGGTGGATGCTGAGCGTCGGAGGCGTGCCGGTCCCTCCTGTCCCTCGAGGTCTGGCGCGCCGGGCGGCCATCACGAACCACTACTACTTCGAGCTGACACCGGAGCAGCGGACGTATCCCCAATGGAATCCCAACTACCGCGCAGGTTGGGACGTCTTCTTCTTCAATCGGCGTGAGAGGGCGCTCGCCAGGTACGAGGAAGAAGGCCCGCCTTCGAACTTCAACGAGGCTGGTCGTCGGCTGTGGTGGCGCGGCCGGACTCTCCAGGGCGTCATGAACTACATAAGGAACGGCGATAACCCCCGCCTGCGCTACCCGCAGTCCAGGCGTGCTCCCCCATCTGACGACAGCGACGACGGCGGCGGCGACTTCGACGACTACGAGTACATGTAATACGCCTAGGCAGGAGTATGACTAGACCTGAGCCAGAAGATGGCTGGGACAAATGGTTTGTCCATGTATCCTAGAATGTTTAGATCCACGTACTGTCGTGTATCCCGCTTCCTTCGAATTTCAATCTAGTCGTAAAATTCAAAAAAATCGTAGTGGTGTGTGTTCAAGTGTCATGTTAGTCCCAAGGACACCCTTGACACATGGCATGGCAAAACATTGGTTTAGGTGGGATCCCGACGCTCCGGGTCCCCTCTCCGGAGATACCCTAGCCCCGGTGTAGAAAAAGACGGAACCGGCGTCTAGCCCCCTCTGCGTGAGCCGGAAGTGGGTAGCAAAGTGGAACTATTTGGTTGGTTGTGTCATGGCGGGGGCGGCAGCGGCGACACGCGCGGCGCGACGATTGGCCGGCCAGGCTATAAAAATGGTGCCCGCCCCCTCCCCGTACGCACAGTCTCGACTCTCTCCTCGCCGTTCTTTCCCCACCCTCGAACCTCGCCGCAATGGAGAACCTCTGGGACGCGTGGCCCGAGAACGACGACGTCGAGCTGCCGCGCAGCAGCAAGCGCGCTGGAGCCGCATGTGGTGGCGCCGGAGCCGGTGGCGCCGGAGCAGCCACCCGAGTACGACGAGGCGCGAGAAGCGCGGCGAGCCGCCCGCCACTGAGACGCGAGGTGAGGAGGCAGCCAGTGTGGCCCGAGCAGCACGCCGGGCTGCACTCGTTCGAGACCTCGCAGAACGAGGAAGCGTACCGCGAGGTGCGCGGCGTCCTCGAGCAGGCCGCGGCGGCGGCGGAGGCGGCCGCCGTTCGTGCCTCCCTGAGACGCACCAGCGGGAGGAGGCGGCGCGAGCGGTGCGCCGCCAGATGGCCCAGCGCGCTGCCCTCTACGAGGCCGACCGGCAGGCTGCGCTGCAGAGTGAGCGGCGGCGCAACCGCCCGCCCTCCGAGCAGGCGCAACTGCACCGGCTGCGCCTGCAGGCCCGAGCGGAGCGGGCGGAGCAACGCCGTCTCGCCGCGGCGAGCCAGGACGAAGCCGGCCCCTCCAACCAGCACCGCCACGACGACGCTGATGAAGACGACGATGCGTAGGCGTAGGGGCAGTCATCGAGTAGTTTAAATCTCCTATGTTTTTAGTTGAAATTTTTCGTACTAGCTTAAATTCGCGCCGAATATGTACGCACTTTCCGAATTTCAATAAAATTTCGCCTGTTTTCATTTTGCGTTTGTTTGGGCCGCTTAGTCCCAAGGGACACCCTTGACAATGGTAGGGCCCACCTACTTGCAAGATTCCCCCCGTTACGTCAGATCCGTGAGTTTCGGGTGTGAGCAGTCCTGGAACCCGCGAGAGAGAATCCGACGTCGGTGAGGCCCCGGCACAGAGAGTGATGCTATCTTTGGAACACAACACCCACACTAGCTAGCACACATGGCATGGCAAAACATTGGTTTAGGTGGGATCCCGACGCTCCGGGTCCCCTCTCCGGAGATACACTAGCCCCGGTGTAGAAAAAGACGGAACCGGCGTCTAGCCCCCTCTGCGTGAGCCGGAAGTGGGTAGCAAAGTGGAACTAGTTGCTTGGTTGTGTCATGTTAGGCCCAAGGAACACCCTTGACAATGGTAGGGCCCACCTACATGCAAGATTCCCCCCGTTACGTCAGATCCGTGAGTTTCGGGGTGAGCAGTCCTGGAACCCGCGAGAGAGAATCCGACGTCGGTGAGGCCCCGGCACAGAGAGTGATGGTATCTTTGGCACACAACACCCATGATACAATCTAACACACATGGCATGGCAAAACATTGGTTTAGGTGGGATCCCGACGCTCCGGGTCCCGCACCGGAGATACACTAGCCCGGGTGTAGAAAAGACGGAACCGGCGTCTAGCCCCCTCTGCGTGAGCCGGAAGTGGGTAGCAAAGTGGAACTAGTTGCTTGGTTGTGTCATGTTAGTCCCAAGGGACACCCTTGACAATGGTAGGGCCCACCTCCTTGCAAGATTCCCCCGTTACGTCAGATCCGGGAGTTTCGGGGTGTGAGCAGTCCTGGAACCCGAGAGAGAGAAACCGACGTCGGTGAGGCCCGGCACAGAGAGTGATGCTATCTTTGGAACACAACACCCATGATACAATCTAGCACACATGGCATGGCAAAACATTGGTTTAGGTGGGATCCCGACGCTCCGGTCCCCTCTCCGGAGATACACTAGCCCCGTTGTAGAAAAAGACGGAAGCTGCGTCTAGCCCCCTCTGCGTGAGCCGGAAGTGGGTAGCAAAGTGGAACTAGTTGCTTGGTTGTGTCATGTTAGTCCAAGGAACACCCTTGACAATGGTAGGGCCACCTACTTGCAAGATTCCCCCGTTACGTCAGATCCGTGAGTTTCGGGGTGTGAGCAGTCCAGGAACCCGCGAGAGAGAATCCGACGTCGGTGAGGCCCCGGCACAGAGAGTGATGGTATCTTTGGCACACAACACCCATGATACAATCTAACACACATGGCATGGCAAAACATTGGTTTAGGTGGGATCCCGACGCTCCGGGTCCCCTCTCCGGAGATACACTAGCCCCGGTGTAGAAAAAGACGGAAGCTGCGTCCAGCCCCCTGCGTGAGCCGGAAGTGGGTAGCAAAGTGGAACTAGTTGCTTGGTTGTGTCATGTTAGTCCCAAGGAACACCCTTGACAATGGTAGGGCCCACCTACTTGCAAGATTCCCCCGTTACGTCAGATCCGGGAGTTTCGGGGTGTGAGCAGTCCAGGAACCCGCGAGAGAGAATCCGACGTCGGTGAGGCCCCGGCACAGAGAGTGATGGTATCTTTGGCACACAACACCCATGATACAATCTAACACACATGGCATGGCAAAACATTGGTTTAGGTGGGATCCCGACGCTCCGGGTCCCCTCTCCGGAGATACACTAGCCCCGGTGTAGAAAAAGACGGAAGCTGCGTCTAGCCCCCTGCGTGAGCCGGAAGTGGGTAGCAAAGTGGAACTAGTTGCTTGGTTGTGTCATGTTAGTCCCAAGGGACACACTTGACAATGGTAGGGCCCACCTACATGCAAGATTCCCCCCGTTACGTCAGATCCGGGAGTTTCGGGGTGTGAGCAGTCCTGGAACCCGAGAGAGAGAATCCGACGTCGGTGAGGCCCCGGCACAGAGAGTGATGGTATCTTTGGAAACACACCCATGATACAATCTAGCACACATGGAATGGCAAAACATTGGTTTAGGTGGGATCCCGACGCTCCGGGTCCCCTCTCCGGAGATACACTAGCCCCGGTGTAGAAAAAGACGGAACCGGCGTCTAGCCCCCTCTGCGTGAGCCGGAAGTGGTAGCAAAGTGGAACTAGTTGCTTGGTTGTGTCATGTTAGTCCCAAGGGACACACTTGACAATGGTAGGCCCACCTACTTGCAAGATTCCCCCGTTACGTCAGATCCGGAGTTTCGGGGTGTGAGCAGTCCTGGAACCCGAGAGAGAGAATCCGACGTCGGTGAGGCCCCGGCACAGAGAGTGATGCTATCTTTGGAACACAACACACTTGATACAATCTAGCACACATGGCATGGCAAAACATTGGTTTAGGTGGGATCCCGACGCTCCGGGTCCCTCTCTACACTAGCCCCGGTGTAGAAAAAGACGGAACCGGCGTCTAGCCCCCTCTGCGTGAGCCGGAAGTGGGTAGCAAAGTGGAACTAGTTGCTTGGTTGTGTCATGTTAGTCCCAAGGAACACCCTTGACAATGGTAGGGCCCACCACATGCAAGATTCCCCCCGTTACGTCATCCGGGAGTTTCGGGGTGAGCAGTCCAGGAACCCGCGAGAGAGAATCCGACGTCGGTGAGGCCCCGGCACAGAGAGTGATGGTATCTTTGGCAACCAACACCCATGATACAATCTAACACACATGGCATGGCAAAACATTGGTTTAGGTGGGATCCCGACGCTCCGGGTCCCCTCTCCGGAGATACACTAGCCCCGTTGTAGAAAAAGACGGAAGCTGCGTCTAGCCCCCTCTGCGTGAGCCGGAAGTGGGTAGCAAAGTGAACTAGTTGCTTGGTTGTGTCATGTTAGTCCCAAGGGACACCCTTGACAATGGTAGGGCCCACCTACTTGCAAGATTCCCCCCGTTACGTCAGATCCGGGAGTTTCGGGGTGTGAGCAGTCCAGGAACCCGCGAGAGAGAATCCGACGTCGGTGAGGCCCCGGCACAGAGAGTGATGGTATCTTTGGCACACAACACCCATGATACAATCTAACACACATGGCATGGCAAAACATTGGTTTAGGTGGGATCCCGACGCTCCGGGTCCCCTCTCCGGAGATACACTAGCCCCGGTGTAGAAAAAGACGGAAGCTGCGTCCAGCCCCCTCTGCGTGAGCCGGAAGTGGGTAGCAAAGTGGAACTAGTTGCTTGGTTGTGTCATGTTAGTCCCAAGGGACACCCTTGACAATGGTAGGGCCCCTCCTTGCAAGATTCCCCCCGTTACGTCAGATCCGGGAGTTTCGGGGTGTGAGCAGTCCAGGAACCCGCGAGAGAGAATCCGACGTCGGTGAGGCCCCGGCACAGAGAGTGATGGTATCTTTGGCACACAACACCCATGATACAATCTAACACACATGGCATGGCAAAACATTGGTTTAGGTGGGATCCCGACGCTCCGGTCCCCTCTCCGGAGATACACTAGCCCCGGTGTAAAAAAGACGGAAGCTGCGTCCAGCCCCCTCTGCGTGAGCCGGAAGTGGGTAGCAAAGTGGAACTAGTTGCTTGGTTGTGTCATGTTAGTCCCAAGGAACACCCTTGACAATGGTAGGGCCCACCTACTTGCAAGATTCCCCCCGTTACGTCAGATCCGTGAGTTTCGGGTGTGAGCAGTCCAGGAACCCGCGAGAGAGAATCCGACGTCGGTGAGGCCCCGGCACAGAGAGTGATGGTATCTTTGGCACACAACACCCATGATACAATCTAACACACATGGCATGGCAAAACATTGGTTTAGGTGGGATCCCGACGCTCCGGGTCCCCCTCCGGAGATACACTAGCCCGTTGTAGAAAAAGACGGAACCGGCGTCTAGCCCCCTCTGCGTGAGCCGGAAGTGGGTAGCAAAGTGGAACTAGTTGCTTGGTTGTGTCATGTTAGTCCCAAGGAACACCCTTGACAATGGTAGGGCCCACCTACTTGCAAGATTCCCCCCGTTACGTCAGATCCGGGAGTTTCGGGTGTGAGCAGTCGAGGAACCCGCAGAGAGAATCCGACGTCGGTGAGGCCCCGGCACAGAGAGTGATGGTATCTTTGGCACACAACACCCATGATACAATCTAACACACATGGCATGGCAAAACATTGGTTTAGGTGGGATCCCGACGCTCCGGGTCCCCTCTCCGGAGATACACTAGCCCGTGTAGAAAAAGACGGAAGCTGCGTCCAGCCCCCTCTGCGTGAGCCGGAAGTGGGTAGCAAAGTGGAACTAGTTGCTGGTTGTGTCATGTTAGTCCCAAGGAACACCCTTGACAATGGTAGGGCCCACCTACTTGCAAGATTCCCCCCGTTACGTCAGATCCGGGAGTTTCGGGTGTGTGAGCAGTCCTGGAACCCGCGAGAGAGAATCCGACGTCGGTGAGGCCCCGGCACAGAGAGTGATGGTATCTTTGGAACACAACACCCATGATACAATCTAGCACACATGGAATGGCAAAACATTGGTTTAGGTGGGATCCCGACGCTCCGGGTCCCCTCTCCGGAGATACACTAGCCCGGTGTAGAAAAAGACGGAACCGGCGTCTAGCCCCCTCTGCGTGAGCCGGAAGTGGGTAGCAAAGTGGAACTAGTTGCTTGGTTGTGTCATGTTAGTCCCAAGGGACACCCTTGACAATGGTAGGGCCCACCTACTTGCAAGATTCCCCCCGTTACGTCAGATCCGGGAGTTTCGGGGTGTGAGCAGTCCTGGAACCCGAGAGAGAGAATCCGACGTCGGTGAGGCCCCGGCACAGAGAGTGATGCTATCTTTGGAACACAACACACTTGATACAATCTAGCACACATGGCATGGCAAAACATTGGTTTAGGTGGGATCCCGACGCTCCGGGTCCCCTCTCGGAGATACACTAGCCCCGGTGTAGAAAAAGACGGAAGCTGCGTCCAGCCCCCTCTGCGTGAGCCGGAAGTGGGTAGCAAAGTGGAACTAGTTGCTTGGTTGTGTCATGTTAGTCCCAAGGAACACCCTTGACAATGGTAGGGCCCACCTACTTGCAAGATTCCCCCGTTACGTCAGATCCGTGAGTTTCGGGTGTGAGCAGTCCTGGAACCCGCGAGAGAGAATCCGACGTCGGTGAGGCCCCGGCACAGAGAGTGATGGTATCTTTGGAACACAACACCCATGATACAATCTAGCACACATGGAATGGCAAAACATTGGTTTAGGTGGGATCCCGACGCTCCGGGTCCCCTCTCCGGAGATACACTAGCCCCGGTGTAGAAAAAGACGGAAGCTGCGTCTAGCCCCCTCGTGAGCCGGAAGTGGGTAGCAAAGTGGAACTAGTTGCTTGGTTGTGTCATGTTAGTCCCAAGGGACACCCTTGACAATGGTAGGGCCCACCTACTTGCAAGATTCCCCCCGTTACGTCAGATCCGGGAGTTTCGGGGTGTGAGCAGTCCTGGAACCCGAGAGAGAGAATCCGACGTCGGTGAGGCCCCGGCACAGAGAGTGATGCTATCTTTGGAACACAACACACTTGATACAATCTAGCACACATGGCATGGCAAAACATTGGTTTAGGTGGGATCCCGACGCTCCGGGTCCCCTCTCCGGAGATACACTAGCCCCGGTGTAGAAAAAGACGGAACCGGCGTCTAGCCCCCTCTGCGTGAGCCGGAAGTGGGTAGCAAAGTGGAACTAGTTGCTTGGTTGTGTCATGTTAGTCCCAAGGAACACCCTTGACAATGGTAGGGCCCACCTACATGCAAGATTCCCCCCGTTACGTCAGATCCGGGAGTTTCGGGGTGTGAGCAGTCCAGGAACCGCGAGAGAGAATCCGACGTCGGTGAGCCCCCACAGAGAGTGATGGATCTTGGCACACAACACCCATGATACAATCTAACACACATGGCATGGCAAAACATTGGTTTAGGTGGGATCCCGACGCTCCGGGTCCCCTCTCCGGAGATACACTAGCCCCGTTGTAGAAAAAGACGGAAGCTGCGTCTAGCCCCCTCTGCGTGAGCCGGAAGTGGGTAGCAAAGTGGAACTAGTTGCTTGGTTGTGTCATGTTAGTCCAAGGGACACCCTTGACAATGGTAGGGCCCACCTACTTGCAAGATTCCCCCCGTTACGTCAGATCCGGGAGTTTCGGGGTGTGAGCAGTCCTGGAACCCGAGAGAGAGAATCCGACGTCGGTGAGGCCCCGGCACAGAGAGTGATGCTATCTTTGGAACACAACACACTTGATACAATCTAGCACACATGGCATGGCAAAACATTGGTTTAGGTGGGATCCCGACGCTCCGGGTCCCCTCTCCGGAGATACACTAGCCCCGGTGTAGAAAAAGACGGAAGCTGCGTCCAGCCCCCTCTGCGTGAGCCGGAAGTGGGTAGCAAAGTGGAACTAGTTGCTTGGTTGTGTCATGTTAGTCCCAAGGGACACCCTTGACAATGGTAGGGCCCACCTACTTGCAAGATTCCCCCCGTTACGTCAGATCCGGGAGTTTCGGGTGTGAGCAGTCCTGGAACCCGCGAGAGAGAATCCGACGTCGGTGAGGCCCCGGCACAGAGAGTGATGCTATCTTTGGCACACAACACACTTGATACAATCTAGCACACATGGCATGGCAAAACATTGGTTTAGGTGGGATCCCGACGCTCCGGGTCCCCTCTCCGGAGATACACTAGCCCCGGTGTAGAAAAAGACGGAAGCTGCGTCCAGCCCCCTCTGCGTGAGCCGGAAGTGGGTAGCAAAGTGGAACTAGTTGCTTGGTTGTGTCATGTTAGTCCCAAGGAACACCCTTGACAATGGTAGGGCCCACCTACTTGCAAGATTCCCCCCGTTACGTCAGATCCGGGAGTTTCGGGGTGAGCAGTCCTGGAACCCGCGAGAGAGAATCCGACGCGGTGAGGCCCCGGCACAGAGAGTGATGGTATCTTTGGAACACAACACCCTGATACAATCTAGCACACATGGAATGGCAAAACATTGGTTTAGGTGGGATCCCGACGCTCCGGGTCCCCTCTCCGGAGATACACTAGCCCCGGTGTAGAAAAAGACGGAACCGCGTCTAGCCCCCTCTGCGTGAGCCGGAAGTGGGTAGCAAAGTGGAACTAGTTGCTTGGTTGTGTCATGTTAGTCCCAAGGACACCCTTGACAATGGTAGGGCCCACCTACTTGCAAGATTCCCCCCGTTACGTCAGATCCGGGAGTTTCGGGGGTGAGCAGTCCTGGAACCCGAGAGAGAGAATCCGACGTCGGTGAGGCCCCGGCACAGAGAGTGATGCTATCTTTGGAACACAACACACTTGATACAATCTAGCACACATGGCATGGCAAAACATTGGTTTAGGTGGGATCCCGACGCTCCGGGTCCCCTCTCCGGAGATACACTAGCCCCGGTGTAGAAAAAGACGGAACCGGCGTCTAGCCCCTCTGCGTGAGCCGGAAGTGGGTAGCAAAGTGGAACTAGTTGCTTGGTTGTGTCATGTTAGTCCCAAGGAACACCCTTGACAATGGTAGGGCCCACCTACATGCAAGATTCCCCCCGTTACGTCAGATCCGTGAGTTTCGGGGTGTGAGCAGTCCAGGAACCCGCGAGAGAATCCGACGTCGGTGAGGCCCCGGCACAGAGAGTGATGGTATCTTTGGCACACAACACCCATGATACAATCTAACACACATGGCATGGCAAAACATTGGTTTAGGTGGGATCCCGACGCTCCGGGTCCCCTCTCCGGAGATACACTAGCCCCGTTGTAGAAAAAGACGGAAGCTGCGTCTAGCCCCCTCTGCGTGAGCCGGAAGTGGGTAGCAAAGTGGAACTAGTTGCTTGGTTGTGTCATGTTAGTCCCAAGGAACACCCTTGACAATGGTAGGGCCCACCTACTTGCAAGATTCCCCCCGTTACGTCAGATCCGTGAGTTTCGGGGTGTGAGCAGTCCAGGAACCCGCGAGAGAGAATCCGACGTCGGTGAGGCCCCGGCACAGAGAGTGATGGTATCTTTGGCACACAACACCCATTGATACAATCTAACACACATGGCATGGCAAAACATTGGTTTAGGTGGGATCCCGACGCTCCGGGTCCCCTCTCCGGAGATACACTAGCCCCGGTGTAGAAAAAGACGGAAGCTGCGTCCAGCCCCCTCTGCGTGAGCCGGAAGTGGGTAGCAAAGTGGAACTAGTTGCTTGGTTGTGTCATGTTAGTCCCAAGGGACACCCTTGACAATGGTAGGGCCCACCTACTTGCAAGATTCCCCCCGTTACGTCAGATCCGGGAGTTTCGGGGTGTGAGCAGTCCTGGAACCCGAGAGAGAGAATCCGACGTCGGTGAGGCCCCGGCACAGAGAGTGATGCTATCTTTGGAACACAACACACTTGATACAATCTAGCACACATGGCATGGCAAAACATTGGTTTAGGTGGGATCCCGACGCTCCGGGTCCCCTCTCCGGAGATACACTAGCCCCGGTGTAGAAAAAGACGGAAGCTGCGTCGCCCCCTCTGCGTGAGCCGGAAGTGGGTAGCAAAGTGGAACTAGTTGCTTGGTTGTGTCATGTTAGTCCCAAGGAACACCCTTGACAATGGTAGGGCCCACCTACTTGCAAGATTCCCCCCGTTACGTCAGATCCGTGAGTTTCGGGGTGTGAGCAGTCCTGGAACCCGCGAGAGAGAATCCGACGTCGGTGAGGCCCCGGCACAGAGTGATGGTATCTTTGGAACACAACACCCATGATACAATCTAGCACACATGGAATGGCAAAACATTGGTTTAGGTGGGATCCCGACGCTCCGGGTCCCCTCTCCGGAGATACACTAGCCCCGGTGTAGAAAAAGACGGAACCGGCGTCTAGCCCCCTCTGCGTGAGCCGGAAGTGGGTAGCAAAGTGGAACTAGTTGCTTGTTGTGTCATGTTAGTCCCAAGGGACACCCTTGACAATGGTAGGGCCCACCTACTTGCAAGATTCCCCCCGTTACGTCAGATCCGGGAGTTTCGGGGTTGAGCAGTCCTGGAACCCGAGAGAGAGAATCCGACGTCGGTGAGGCCCCGGCACAGAGAGTGATGCTATCTTTGGAACACAACACACTTGATACAATCTAGCACACATGGCATGGCAAAACATTGGTTTAGGTGGGATCCCGACGCTCCGGGTCCCCTCTCCGGAGATACACTAGCCCCGGTGTAGAAAAAGACGGAACCGCGTCTAGCCCCCTCTGCGTGAGCCGGAAGTGGGTAGCAAAGTGGAACTAGTTGCTTGGTTGTGTCATGTTAGTCCCAAGGAACACCCTTGACAATGGTAGGGCCCACCTACATGCAAGATTCCCCCCGTTACGTCAGATCCGGGAGTTTCGGGGTGTGAGCAGTCCAGGAACCCGCGAGAGAGAATCCGACGTCGGTGAGGCCCCGGCACAGAGAGTGATGGTATCTTTGGCACACAACACCCATGATACAATCTAACACATGGCATGGCAAAACATTGGTTTAGGTGGGATCCCGACGCTCCGGGTCCCCTCTCCGGAGATACACTAGCCCCGTTGTAGAAAAAGACGGAAGCTGCGTCTAGCCCCCTCTGCGTGAGCCGGAAGTGGGTAGCAAAGTGGAACTAGTTGCTTGGTTGTGTCATGTTAGTCCCAAGGAACACCCTTGACAATGGTAGGGCCCACCTACTTGCAAGATTCCCCCCGTTACGTCAGATCCGTGAGTTTCGGGGTGTGAGCAGTCCAGGAACCCGCGAGAGAGAATCCGACGTCGGTGAGGCCCCGGCACAGAGAGTGATGGTATCTTTGGCACACAACACCCATGATACAATCTAACACACATGGCATGGCAAAACATTGGTTTAGGTGGGATCCCGACGCTCCGGGTCCCCTCTCCGGAGATACACTAGCCCCGGTGTAGAAAAAGACGGAAGCTGCGTCCAGCCCCCTCTGCGTGAGCCGGAAGTGGGTAGCAAAGTGGAACTAGTTGCTTGGTTGTGTCATGTTAGTCCCAAGGAACACCCTTGACAATGGTAGGGCCCACCTACTTGCAAGATTCCCCCCGTTACGTCAGATCCGGGAGTTTCGGGGTGTGAGCAGTCCAGGAACCCGCGAGAGAGAATCCGACGTCGGTGAGGCCCCAGCACAGAGAGTGATGGTATCTTTGGCACACAACACCCATGATACAATCTAACACACATGGCATGGCAAAACATTGGTTTAGGTGGATCCCGACGCTCCAGGTCCCCTCTCCGGAGATACACTAGCCCCGTTGTAGAAAAAGACGGAAGCTGCGTCTAGCCCCCTCTGCGTGAGCCGGAAGTGGGTAGCAAAGTGGAACTAGTTGCTTGGTTGTGTCATGTTAGTCCCAAGGAACACCCTTGACAATGGTAGGGCCCACCTACTTGCAAGATTCCCCCCGTTACGTCAGATCCGTGAGTTTCGGGTGTGAGCAGTCCAGGAACCCGCGAGAGAGAATCCGACGTCGGTGAGGCCCCGGCACAGAGAGTGATGGTATCTTTGGCACACAACACCCATGATACAATCTAACACACATGGCATGGCAAAACATTGGTTTAGGTGGGATCCCGACGCTCCGGGTCCCCTCTCCGGAGATACACTAGCCCCGGTGTAGAAAAAGACGGAAGCTGCGTCCAGCCCCCTCTGCGTGAGCCGGAAGTGGGTAGCAAAGTGGAACTAGTTGCTTGGTTGTGTCATGTTAGTCCCAAGGAACACCCTTGACAATGGTAGGGCCCACCTACTTGCAAGATTCCCCCCGTTACGTCAGATCCGGGAGTTTCGGGTGTGAGCAGTCCAGGAACCCGCGAGAGAGAATCCGACGTCGGTGAGGCCCCGGCACAGAGAGTGATGGTATCTTTGGCACACAACACCCATGATACAATCTAACACACATGGCATGGCAAAACATTGGTTTAGGTGGGATCCCGACGCTCCAGGTCCCCTCTCCGGAGATACACTAGCCCCGGCAAATATAATGTGTTTTGTTGCTATTTGATCCAAATATGTGTGTTCTGATTGTTCTAGTACTGAAACATGTCAAATATATAAATTGTCATTTAATTGCAGGAAATAAAGCAAATGCAAGCAGTTTTGTTCAAAACAGCTATGTCTTTGCCGAGTGTAGCACTCGGCACAGACCCCTGTGGTCACTATGCCGAGTGTTACACTCGGCAAAGAAGTTGCCCAGGCCACCAGAGTAGCGCCTGGGAGCACGCCTACGCCGAGTATGTAGATTTTGTGCACTCGGCACAGAGGTACTATGCCGATGGCCCCGATTTTTGGCACTCGGCAAAGGCTGGCACTCGGCAAACAATCGGCGGGCAGTGAATAGGTACCCTGGTCATTTTTCCCCTTCTCCCCAAATCCAGATCGAATCCCCGCGCTCGTCTTCTCCTCCTACCCCGAGCCGCCGCCGCCGCCACCGCCCACCACCGAGGACTCGCGCCGCCGCCCACCAACGACACGCGCCGCCGCCTCCCTCCTCCCCTCCGCCAAGCCCTTCCCCCTCCTCCTCTCCCTCCCCCTCCGGCTCCACCTCCCCCTTCTCGACCTTCCTCTCCGGCCGACCACCTCCGGCCACACCAGCCTCTCTCGGCCGGCCCCTCCCCCTCCGCCGCCCCCTCCTCGATCTACAGCAGCCCTCCACCGCCCCCTCCTCGATCTGCAGGGAGAAGCCGCCGCCACCACCGACGCGCTCGCCTCCGGCTTCTACCTCGCCCCCGGCCAGCAGAGGCCCTGCTCCAACCCCCTCCCGATCTCCTCCATCCCCTATAGCTAGCAGCAGCAGAGGTGAGCTCCTCCTCCGCTCATAATTTTTGTTTAATTTTTTTCACTGTTAATTAGGGTTGTTACGGTTAGGGGATGTTAGAGTTAGGGGTGTTTAATTTTTTCGCTGTTAATCTGCTATGAACAAGTGGTAGTAGGTAGTGATCACTGTCTCTCCAGGCACATAGATGCACATGTATGCATGATCTTATACAAGTGGTGGGGTTCACTGCGTTCTTCAAGCGTCCTGCCCACCTTGTCGTATGCTCTCATAGCCTCTAGCTGTTGGCTGTCTTGCACGGAGTTGTGCCCAGGAGGAGAGATGTCCAGAACTCCAAAACTGTAGCGTCATAGCGTGTGCATTGGTGAACCACGCAGCTGGTACGTACTGTAATATGATTGTACATGTCAGATTAGCCTACGGTGTGCTCAGATACTCGTTACACGGTTTTTTTTTCTCTCACTTTTGTTAGATTGGAGAGAACCACTCATAATAAAGTGTGCTATGTGCATCCAGTTCAATAATCTTAAAAAAATGAATAAATGTGGCTATCCCTACATGGCTGCAATAATTTCAGTTTATTATGCAATAATACCTAAAGGTAAATCTATGATACCAATGTAAGATTAGTTTGTCTGAAGTTCCTCTTTAACATGTAAAGAACAGAGAAAAACAGATCAAAAAAAACTATAGGTACAAAAAATAAAAATACGATCTAAGGAGTAAACAGTTTTTGCATACCTTTCTGGTTCAATTGTCCTTTTTGCTAGCAATCTGTCCCACACTAGGGTCGCATTGTTCGGGTTGAGATGGTAGTAGGATGAACCAACACCGACAGCTATGATACCAGCAAAGAATAGCGTCCAACTCCAGAGCTCGCCCTGTGAGCTGCCAGCAGAGTTCAACATAAGATAATTTCTTCTTTAAAATCTTAATCTGAGATTAGAACACGAAGAGCGTTGAGTGAGCAGTACCATAGCCTGAAGTAGTTTTTGTAGTGGCACAAGATGAGCCCGGCAAGACCGACAAAGAGGGCAGGGATGTTTGAGAGCACATTCAACGTGTTAGGTATCCCTGCAGAACGAGCAGAGCAAAGCAAACAAGGCATTATTGATTATCTTAGGGGTATTAGTTTTACTGTAGCTGTTAGTTTTAGGTTGTTGTTGATGTTAGGTTAATGAATTCGTATTAGTTGGCAGTGTAGTTTTTATTAACACTATATCTTCCCTTTTGCAGGACATGGATCGAGGTTGAGGCCAGGAGCTTCAACGGAGGCAGGGATTTGTTGAGGAGGGTCGTCGCAGGTCGGGAGCGTCTGCGATCATCTTCATCGGCACACCGACCACGCTTAGAGGTAAAAACCTCCCCCTCGGTCGATCTTTAGATTTTCTTGTGTAGATCACCAAACTAGTCGCGTTACCCTAGGCGTCTCCCGTTCGGAAGAGTTGTAGTTATAAAAATAGAACTCTTTGTATATATTTATATACAAAGATCTATATTTTTATAACCGCGACTGTTTCGAATTGTCCACGTTTTTGGACAGCTCGTGGATGTGTAGCTGTGTTTGTTTTCCATGTTCTACTCCTATCCGAGACAGATTTCGGTGGCGCCTCTCTGTTGTTCTCCGAGTACACATTCTCTCGACCCCCGTGGTCGAGACGTGTATTAGGAGAACAGCGGGGAGGTGCTGCCGAAATTTGTCTCGGATAGGAGTAGACATGGAAAACAAACACAAGCTACACATCCACGGGTGGGATTAGGACCTATCTTTACCTAGTAGGCATGTAGGATTGCATTCAAAGCGTAAAACTTGCAGTATGTTGTAGATAATTTAAACAAACCTGTTAAATTTTAAACACATGTTAATATGTCTGAGCATTCATCAGCGTGGAAATGGAGGAACGCGAGTGGATGTACAGTGGCCGACCGAGTGTGAAGGATATGACAATGGATTGGGTTACAAAGACCAACCAGTTCTTGGATTTTGCATTTGCTAGAGTTGACGATTCGTGATGTATGGTGCCCCTGTAGTCGTTGTCGTAACATGACAGAGAAACCGAGGATAGTCATTTCTGATCACCTTGGGAAGTACGGGTTTATGCCAAACTATTACCTTTGGGTGTACCATGGCGAGTCTGCCGATCCCGTACGCCGTAGAAAGAAGAAAAGAAGGTGGCACCTAGCACTGAGGATGCATCGACCGATTTTGATACCGGTTTTGACAGGATTAGATGATTTCACTACTGCACATGCACCTGAAAATCCAACCGTGAGGGAGATGCCCCCGAGTATGCGGAGGAGAGCACGAAAGAGTTCTATGACACATTGTTTGAGACACAAAAACCATTGCACGAGCATACACGAGTTTCTCAACTTGATGCCATCGGCCGGCTTATGGCGGTCAAAAGCCAGCACAATGTAAGCATAGCCGCCTTTGATGCATTTCTGACCGTTATTGCCACCCTCTTGCCGGCGGAACACCTTCTTCCAAAGAACATGTACGAGTCGAAAAAAATCCTCGGTTCCCTTAAGATGCCGTATGAAAAGATAGATTGTTGTCCGAAGAGTTGCATGTTGTTCAGGAAAGAGCATGAGAAGACAAAGTACTGTGTCAAATGCGGGGCCTCTAGGTTTCTGGAGGTGGACTCCGGTAATGGTCAGAAGACGCAGCTAACGGTCGCCAAAAAGATCCTTCGATATCTTCCATTCATACCGCGGATCCAAAGGCTTTTTATGACCGAGGAATCTGCGAAACAGATGAGATGGCCGTCAGACGGGAAGAGGTACCGTCCTCATAAGATGATACATCCGTCTGATGGTGAAGCATGGAAGGACTTCGTTGGCAAACATAAGAAGAAAGCGGGTGACCCCAGGAGTGTAGCCGTTGCGTTATCAACCGATGGTTTCAACCCATATGGTATGACGTCTGCCTCATACAGTTGTTGGCCGTTTGTTATCCCGATGAACCTCCCCCCCGGCGTGTGCATGCAACGGCAGAACATGTTCCTGTCGCTGATAATTCCAGGGCCTGAGTATCCAGGGAAGAATATGTCCGTGTTCATGGAGCCGCTGGTAGATGATCTCCTCATTGCTTGGAACACCGGGGTACGGACATACGACGCCGCAGAAAAGAAGCACTTTGATATGTATGTTTGGTACTTCACTTCCCTGCATGACCTTCCGGCTCGCGCGATATTCTGCGGCTGGTGCACTCATGGGAAGTGGCCTTGTCCGGTGTGCTACCAGGCTGTGACTTTCCTTTGGCTCAAAAAGGGTGGAAAATACTCATGCTTTGACCAACATCGTCAGTTCCTTCGTCTTGGTCACAAATACCGGCGAAATAAAAAGAAGTGGACGAAAGATGTAGCTGTCGATGCTCCACGACCAACTTTGATGACCGGTGTAGACGTGAAGGCTCAGCTAGAAAGTCTGGAGCTCAATGCCGAGGGGACTGGCTTTCTGGGATATGGAGAGTGGCACAGTGGACTCACATCTCATGCCTGTGGAAGCTCCCTTACATGCAGGATCTTCTTCTTCCACATAACATTGATGTCATGCACACGAAAAAAATATCGCCGAGGCCCTTTGGGCAACACTTATGGATCTTGAGAAGACGAAGGATAACGTTAAGGCAAGAGTCGATCAAGAGGACTATGTGACAGGGAACATTTAAACATGAAGCCTCCCACCAAAACCAAAAAAAACGTGGACGAAGCCACCGGCCCCTTTCTGCCTGACTAGGGCCCAAAGGAAAGAAGTTCTCCAGTGGATCTTGGACTGTCTCTTCTTCCCTGATGGGTACGCAGCTAATATAATGAGGGGAGTGAATCTTGCAGGGCTTCGGATAACAGGGCTCAAGAGTCATGACTACCACGTATGGATTGAGCGGATCATGCCTGTCATGATTCGAGGATACGTTGATGAGGAAATTTGGCTAGTGCTAGCCAAGTTGAGTTTTTTCTTTCGCCAGCTTTGTGCCAAGGAATTAGACCGAGCTGTGGTTGCTAAGTTGGAGGAACAGGTTGCCGGCTTACTGGTGGACCTAGAGGCGATCTTTCCCCCCGGCTTCTTTAATCCGATGCAACACTTGCTCTTGCATCTCGCTGAAGAGGCACGATTGGGTGGCCCTGTGCAGTACCGCTGGATGTTTTCAACCGAGAGAGAGCAGAAGAAACTTAGAGAGAAAAGCACGAACAAATGTCGCATCGAAGCATCCATATGTGAGGCAACCCTCAACGAGGAGGTGGCAAACTTTACGACAAAGTACTATCATGAAAGTCTTCCCACTCGTCATAATCCAGTTTCTCGGTACAATAATGACCCCAACTCCGCGGATGCACCCGAGCTTAGCATACTTGCAGGGCTTGGTGGCAGATCAAGTGGCGCGAAGCAAGAGCAAGTAGACTCACATGAACAATGGACGGCTATTCTCTCGTGTGTCCTGAAGAACACGGCGGAAGTAAAGCCCTACATTGAGTAAGTGCTCAACACCTTCTTTTCACAAGCTTTCATTCCCATAGTTTGTGTCTAACTCCGATTTTTGTCATTCCGCACCTAGGTTATTTGAGAAAGAAACCTGGAAACATCATTCCCGAGAACCTACCTACGAGGAGAAGACTACTATTTTTAAGAAGGGTGGCAAAGGAGGCGGCGGTTTCATTAGTTGTTCGCCACAAAAGTAACACTCTATCTTACATGGTTTCTAGTGACATATTTTACGCCGATCTTAGCTTTAAGTAACACTCCTATTGACCTTGTAGGCTTTAACCGACAAGGAAATGAGTCCCGAGTTGCGGCAACTTGCCCGCGGGTTCACCTACTCCCTCAAGACATTCACATCTTACGATGTGAATGGGTATCGCTTCCATACCCGTTCTTACGATGAGAAACGGCCGAACCGGAAGACAAATAATTTCGGGTCTTCACGAATGCCGGTGGTGATTACTTCGGCATCGTCGAGGGAATTTATGAGCTCGATTTCCATTTCGGCAAGAAGAACCCGGTTGTATTCAAATGCCATTGGTTCGATCCAACTAGAGTGAGACGAAATCCTGAAATTGGATTGATCGAAATTGAACGAGCATCTGTCTATGGGGAGATGATGTCTACATCATTGCACAACATGCCACCCAAGTATTCTATCTCCCCTACCCATGCAAAACTATGAAACGTCTCCAGGGGTGGGATGTGGTGATCACGGTGCCACCGCGTAATAGACCACCTCCTCCAAACGATGAAGATTACCACCAGCGCATAAACCCCATCACCTATGAGGGAGAGTTCTATCAAGAGGACGCCGATGGGCTCACCGGCCGGTTCAGCATCGACTTGCCTACAATTGACGAAATGGTAGAAGACGACGGTGATGATGGCATGGGCGCCGAGAGTGAGCAAGACGACGATCCAGCTGTTCTTAACTCTAAGGACGTGGAACTACTTGAACGTCTCCACATACCCATGTTGAGGAGCCGAGCGGTCCACCATCGAACTACATGGAAGAGTGGTGGTACACCCGTGATAGCGACGACGATGATGATCCCGGTCCAAGTTATGATCCCAAGGATGTAGACAATGGGTTCTGAACCATTTGTGTTCCAACTATGTAACCGTCAATGTATAATTAGCATTTAGTTTTCACTATTTGTGTGTCACTTCGAAACTTATAGCTTGTAATATTTTTCTATTCCGAACTTCTTATTGCTATTACATTACTTGCGCTTAAAATCCTGACGTTTGTCATGGTTCTTAGAGTCTCCAAGCACTTACGATTTTGTGCTCAAAATCTCCTCCCATATGAGCTGGAAGAATCTGATCTTGCTCACATCCATGTGCTCCCAGTAGTAGTGCTCTTGCCACTCCCTACGCTGTTATTTTGGTCACCAAAATATCGGTGCAGGGAGTGGCAAGAGCACTACTTCTGGAGCACATGGCCGTGAACAAGATCAGGTTCTTCAAGCTCATGGGAGGAGATTTTCAGCAGAAAATCGTGCACATGACAAATGTCAGGATTTATTTTTCTATTCCGAACTTCTTATTGCTATTACATTACTTGCGCTTAAAATCCTGACGTTTGTCATGGTTCTTAGAGTCTCCAAGCACTTACGATTTGTGCTCAAAATCTCCTCCCATATGAGCTGGAAGAATCTGATCTTGCTCACATCCAGTGCTCCCAGTAGTAGTGCTCTTGCCACTCCCTACGCTGTTATTTTGGTCACCAAAATCGGTGCAGGGAGTGGCAAGAGCACTACTTCTGGGAGCACATGGCCGTGAACAAGATCAGGTTCTTCAAGCTCATGGGAGGAGATTTTCAGCAGAAAATCGTGCACATGACAAATGTCAGGATTTATTTTTCTATTCCGAACTTCTTATTGCTATTACATTACTTGCGCTAAAATCCTGACGTTTGTCATGGTTCTTAGAGTCTCCAAGCACTTACGATTTTGTGCTCAAAATCTCCTCCCATATGAGCTGGAAGAATCTGATCTTGCTCACATCCATGTGCTCCCAGTAGTAGTGCTCTTGCCACTCCCTACGCTGTTATTTTGGTCACCAAAATATCGGTGCAGGGAGTGGCAAGAGCACTACTTCTGGGAGCACATGGCCGTGAACAAGATCAGGTTCTTCAAGCTCATGGAGGAGATTTTCAGCAGAAAATCGTGCACATGACAAATGTCAGGATTAAGTACAGAAAAGGTGAAATTGTGACACTTTAATTTTAATTGCGCTTTAATTTATTTTTGCATGTACATAATATGCTTTGTATGAATTACTCTTTGTTTATTTAACTTTTTAACATTTGTTATCACCTGTACTAATCGGTTCCCTCTTGTGTCATAACAGGAAACATGGCAGGTTCCAAGGCCCCCAAGGGGGTGAAGCGCACCGCCAAGAAGGCCCATGTGACGGGCTTGCCAGATCTGAGGATGGCGCGCGCAAACTGGGGGGACGACGGTTGCGGGCACGGAGGAGACCTCTAGCTCACGGAGAGCCCCGCCCGTCGCCCAGGGGGTGGTTCGCACCGGGCTGCTCGCTCACAGAGCCCCTTGCCCTCGGTTACTTCTTCTCAATCGGAGGAGGAGCAGGAGATGAGGAGCAGCAGGAGAGGAGGAGCACGAGCAGGAGGATCAGACGCCGAGGACGGGTCTGACCGGGACGAGGAGGAGGAGCAGCAGCCCTCGGACCCGGAGTCC
>JAPCYS010003859.1:0-44622 GCA_028641055.1 Alopecurus myosuroides
GACGGCTAAGAACGGCGTGACAACGCCAACGATGCGGCCCCGGTGAATTTAATGGCGACTCTTTATTAGATCTAGCATTAAGGATTCAGCGATGAACCCTTGTTCATTGCCTTATGTATATTATTCTGAAGATACGGCCCCGGGGAAGATCCCTTATGGCTCTTTTGCAATGAATCAGCAGTGTTCTTCTGTTTCATTCACGGGGAAATGAACCAAATTATGCATTTCCAGTTTACGATTTAGTCTCTGTTCTCCGCCGCTAGTGTTCGCACTGAAAACGACCAAAAACTGGGGGATTAGCGTATTGATAAGCATAAAAGGTTCTCTCATTATTCGTGAATGCATAGGAGCCATTATTGATATCCATGGTCCTGGTGTTGGTTATGGTTCGATAAGTTTTTCGTACATGTCGAAACTGATTTTTCATGTTATAAATTATTTACACATGATTTATTGCTTCTGTCATGTTTGAGTAGTTCCTTTTTTTATCCTGTACTTAATTGATGATATGTCTATGGTTAATTTGAGTTGTAGGTTACTATTTTACTATCCTTTGGTGAGCATTGTATTATATGCGCCCGTAGAGCACACCATTGGATTATTAGTATGTGGATAAACCTAGGGAGTCTATGGATTGGAGCCTATGGGAATGGATGGGGCCCTATGCCTGTAACAGCTGTAATTGGGTTTTAGCATAATGATTATTTTAGTATTTGTGCATGCTTTCTACAGATTCCAATCATAATTAAATGAACAAAGAGTATTTTATGCACGTAAGCAGTGGCCTCACCAACTTATTAAACTGCAAATGATGATATTTGGCATAGTAACTTGACTAATGGTTACGGAAAATGCCGCCACACCTATCACCACAGTTTACACTCATTATCCTCTACTACATAGTTTTGTTACAATACAACAGCTAAGTTCTATTTTCATGATTTTAATTATCTTTCAAACCTATATTTTTTAACATACAAGTTTTGTGGTTTTCTTTTCTAGATAAGAAAACATTTGGTGTGCATATATCTATATCAGTGGTTGATAGATCTTGAGAAAATACTAGTCCTAAATTTATCTCTTTGTTGGGTTATCCACTCTTTTTTATCGAAAATATTACACTAGATACTTACACTTGTGAGTTATCAAATACTAACTAATTATTTAACTAGAGAACGTGAAAAACAAACTAGGCCGTGAGAAGTATAGTAAATAAGCAATGCAAAAAATGTAGATAACCCCTCATAAATATTCTGTGTATTCTAGAACTTTTTATAGTTACACATCTATTGTTATATCATCTATTTAGTTATGCCTAAAATAGACAATCATGCATTCAAGAACCCTCTGTCTGTGTAATAGGTCAAAATTATGATATTTAGAAAACTAAATACAAATGAGCACATACATATCTATACATAGTTCACGTGATTGGAATGAATTATGTGAATACATACATTTTTTTTATCAAGAAGAATTCAGTTTAACTAAAGAATTTTATGAAACATTGTGTCTAAAAGGAAACAAATAACATTAGTTTCTCTATAATACATGCTTCCAATTTAGTGCATGTGCAATTTTAAATTTCAAGTTAACATTGCATAACACACTACTTTATATATAGGTGTACCATGATATGTTAAATTCACAAACTATAAAAAAATAAAATGGTTAATGTCATATGTCGAGAAAATAAATGTGTTATATATGTATAAAGTGAAAACGTTTAGTATAAATGAGAGATGGTCGTAAAATTTTACATTATAAACTCTGAATGCCCTGAATGTCGCGACATTAAGCGCAAGGGACTTAAATTCCAAGCACAAATGTATATATCTACATCCAACGACAAGTACATAATCCCATAATGCAATAATTCCTTGCCCTAACACTTAGAAGTAATGGCGTGAGTGCCATAGGAGTCCTCGACTTTGTACGAGTGAGCATTAGATAGGTTATTGCCACAACTACTTCGTACATAGATAAGTGTAGAGTGACAAAAGTGGATACCAAATTGAAGTGACACATAACACCCTCCCAATAGAAGATAATATAAATCCATATGAAGAGAATCTACAACAAGACTCGATGTTATTCTTGATCAAAACCATGGTGTTTTTATCTATGTGTGTGTGACATATCAACATAGCAAGGGAATGTTAGGATTCAGAGGCATCGGGAACGACACAGATACACTTCTCCATGATTTCATTTGTCAAGTTGTTCTCTTAGGTCTCTCAAGGCACCATCATCCATGTTCACTTCCATGTTAAGGTTGTGCAGTTGACCCTGATGTCTTGGAAAAGCCCATTCTTACACATGAGTTCGCTAGATAATCACTATTACAGTCAACTGTTAACTTGTTTCTTCATCTGCCTCTTCACTAAATACGTGTATTCTAAACTGTTAGTTTGCTAGTTCCTCCACCGCTCTATTAGGTGCATGTGCCTATTTGCATATGTTTTGATTAAAAACTTGAAGAAAACCAAGGATTTATTGGATACAATGTAGGTAATCGAGTTGTATTTTAGCAATCTCCTATTGATATAATATGAGGAGCTAGCATAGGTAAGAAAGACAGTGTGTTCCCGACATACTAATAAACTTTATTTTCTCCCGAACGTCCTTGTATACTCTACCAGGGGTAAAAATGACTCGTGGGGATGGAGGGCCAGCTGGAGAGCATCAACAAGGCAGTGAACAGAAATGCGCGTGGCCGGCGGGAGCTAACAGAATAGCTTGAACAAAACGAAGTAAAGTGCCCCCAACAGTAAGGAAGTAGTTTGTCCTTCTCGATATGCATGCACGTATGTATTATGTTAAAATGGTCTGTTGTAATCTGCAGGTACAAGCGGCGGGATAGGGTAGTGGCATATGCCTCCGGCTGAGCCAAGAAGAGGAAGTATCTCTGTGCGACTATGTTGCCTTCTTCATCAAGCGTGATTTCATACGTCCACCGCATGTATCCGAGAAACTGTAGCATGTAGCTATCTACTGTCCAGAGGCTTAAGTCATACTACTTTTTTAAGTCAGACAGCTATATATAGGGCATGTGGTATGTGATACGTCCAAAACGTATCTATAATTTTTGATTGCTTCATGTTAATGTTATGTCTTTGGCACTTGTTTTTTACATTAAGTACATGATTTATTTGGACTAACCTACTAATAATTTCAAAAGTGCACAATGTTCTTGTTTTACACTTTGATGCGTAGAAATTATCAAGAATACAAGAGGAAAGCTTGTTGGAGTCGAATTGGGACTTTCCAGAAATCTGCCCCAGAACCTTTTTTGAAGATTGTCACGTTACGGGTCAAATACGGCGTCAAGCGGAAATCTCACCGAAGAAAAAACTATGGGGAATTTTGCGAGGAACGTTCAAGACTTAAAATTCCCCTGATTCCAGGTCCAGACGGCCGAGATACATCCGATTTACTGCAGCCCTAGATGGGATGATGGGATTCGGGGAGGATATATAAAGGGAGGAAACCTATATCGTGGAGAACTCCTCCACCCACTAATTGCAGCCACCCAAAGCAACGTTTGTGCCTCCCCCATGGATCCCATCTCCATGGGAGAGGGCTCTGATAGGTCCAAAACGTATTTATAATTTTTGATGGTTTCATGCTACTTTTATGCTTTTGATAATTGTTTTTATATTATGTTCATGATTTATTTGGAATAACCTACTAATAGTTGCAAAATTGCACAATGTTCTTGTTTTACATGTGTAGGATTTATCAAAATAGAAGAGGAAACCTTGTTGGAGTCGAATTGGGACTTTCCTGAAATCTGTCTGAAAACTCTTTTTAAAGATTGCCACATTACGGATCGAAGACGACGTCAAACGGAAATATCACAGAAGACAAAATTGTGGGGAATTTTGTCACGTATGATCTAGACTTACAATTCTCCTGATTCCAACTCCAAACGTCCAAGATACACCTGATTTACTGCAGCCCTGGATGGGATGACCGAAATCCGTGAGACTATATAAAGGGAGGAAACCTAGATCGTGGGAGACACGTCATACCACGAATTTCCAGCCACCAAAGACAAGTTTTTGCATCCCCCATGCATCCCATCTCCATGGGGGAGGGCTTCCAAGACCATGAAGGAAGAGGGCTAAGGGGCGTCTCTCCCCCATAATGTCGGCGGTGCAGGGAAGGAGTCGCTGCGCCACTGCCGGCGCCGCCCTGCGCACCGCGATGTACTCTCCACCGTCTTTAACACCATATCCATCATCAATTACTCCTTGTAAACAGTGTTTAATACTCCCATACACCTTTGTACCGCCCTATGTAAACAAGGTGTTTGACGTTATAAATTATTTGTAGAAAATCTATTGTATCTATGTCATGTTTGTGTAGATCCCTTTTGTCATATGATTGATTATTGAATCTCTATGGATGGTTTGAGATATATATTGAATTTGGTACATTCCTATGGTGCCATCATATGTTTGTGCGTGCATGGATCACATCATAGGGTTTGTAGTATGTGGAGAAAGCTAGAGGGAGGGTTGCTTGAGTGACAGAAACATGAGCCCAATCTAGTGATTAAAGCATAAGGGATAAAGAGGACCTTTTGATCTTAATGCTATGGTTGGGTATATTTACCTTAATATATCTTCTAGTAGTTAAGGATGTTTGCTAGAGTTCCAATCATAAGTACTTGCAATCATTGGATAGTGAGAGCTTGTTATGTTTGCCTCTCTCACATAACAAAGGAATATCAACCTTGTATTTGACTATTTGATCATGGACAAATCCATCACACTTTCCACCACTTTTCCATACTCATGTTACTGTTAGTTTATAGTCATTTAGTGTACTTTATTGCTGCAGCAACTAGCTTTACTTTCATGTATTTATTATCATGCAAAATTATTTTGTTTACTGTATTGTTGCTCTAGTATTATTTCCTAGGTAAAGTAAACAAACGTTTAGTGTGCGTAGAGTTGTATCAGTGGTTGATAGAACTTGAGGGAATAATTATCCTACCTTTAGCTTCTCGTTGGGTTCGACACTCTTACTTATCGAAAAGGCTACACACGATCCCCTATACTTGTGGGATATCAGGCTCCCAAGAAGCCATGAAGTAAAGGGGCTAAGGGACGGCGCTCCCCCATGATGTCGAAGGCAGGGAAGGAACTCCCCGTACCGCCGCCCTGCACTCCTCGCTTCCCCCTTTACCGCCTTCACCAAAACCTCCATCATCATCTCCTCCATAGCTACAACGGTCCACTATCCCAGAAACCTCTCTAATCCCCTATGTAAACATGGTGTTTGACGTTATAAATTATATGCAGATGATCTATTGCATCTATGTCATGTTTATGTAGTTACCTCTTGTCATATGATTAATTGTTGAATCTTTATGGATGATTTGAGCTATATATTGAATTTTTTACAATCCTATGGTTCCCATCATATGTTTTTACGCGCATGGATCACATCATAGTGTTTGTAGTATGTGGAGAAAGCTAGAGGGATGGTTGCTCGAGTGACAGAAACATGAGTCTCAATCTAGTGATTGAAGCATATGGGATAAAGAGGACCTTTTGATCTTAATGCTATGGTTGTGTATTTTTAACTTAATGTATCTTCTAGTAATTACGGATGTTTGCTAGAGTTTCAATCATAAGTACTTGCAATCATTGAATAGTGAGAGCTTGTTAGCTTTGCCTCTCCCACATAAAATAGGAATATCAACCTTGTATTTGATTATTTGATTGTGGACAAATCCATCACAATTACCATCACTTTTCCACACTCATGATAATGTTAGTTTATTGTTACTTAGTATATTTTGTTGCTGAATCACTAACATTTACTTTCTTGTATCTATTATCTTGCAAAGCTATTTATCATACGCATATTATTGCTCTAGTATTATTTCCTGGATAAAGTAAACGTTTAGTGTGCGTAGAGTTGTATCACTGGTTATTATTATCTACCTTTAGCTCCTCGTTGGATCCAACACTCTTACTTATCGAAAAGGCTACACACGGTCCCCTATACTTGTGGGATATCAAGACCTTTTCTGGTGTCGTTGCCGGGGAGCAATAGTGTGGGTGAATATTCTTGTGTGCACTTGTTTGCTTTGCCTCTATGTAGTTTTTACTTTTAGTTGTAATTTGTTTTCTATCTTAGTTTGGATAGGAAGTGCGAATTACAAAAACAATAGTTGTACTTGTTATCTAAAAATGTTTTTAAAAAGAAAAGTGATTGGAAAGATGAGTAATGGTTAAGTGGGGGTTGACATTGAACACTTGTGTTCATGTATATGAAACCAAAACAAATTTTTCCATGGAAGCTTTTCAAAAAACATGTATATATTGTGTATATTCCACTGTACCATAGAAATAAAAATTTAATATTAGTCTCTCGTTACTTGAAGGTACAAAAGTTTGTTTTGCTGCGTAGAAAATATTTGTTGTGCTTCACTGTAAAAAAACGTGATAAATCGCAGAATAGTATTTGCCCGTGAAAATTTTTGTGTGTAAACCTGAGCTTATTAGCTTCCTTTAATTACACTAAAGTTTTTTTTTATTTACATAACTATCTCGTTGAGTGCCATCTTTACAAATTGTTCAGTTTTTGACAGATTTCTTTGTTTATTCAATATTGTATGTGTCATTAGTTTCATTAGTTTTTCGACGGACAACAGAAATCATGACCACCTTAGTATATACAGTGGCTAATGTTTAGTACAGATTATAAAACTTGTCAATGCTTGAACACGATTGGATTTTATTTAATGAGAACTAACCATGCTAATGAGTTTTGTGAAGTTTTATGTGGACATAGTTTATAATATCTAATCAATATGGTGATATGAGATGACCAAAAATACGCAAGAGGTCAAGCTTGGGGATGTGTAGGTGCATCCCAAGAACATATTCAAGAAGATACAATCATCTAATCTTGGGGATGCCCGAGTTATCCCCCTATCCATCAACAAAAAATGAGGTTGTCTCGTTCATGATCTATATTACCTTTTTCACATGATATGTATTTTTTAACATGTATTTTAATTTGTTTTTTATTTCGGGTTTTAATTGTTGTTACTATGAAGTTTAGTTCTTGTTTAGCCTCTGTTTTTTTAGTTTCTAAAAAATAAAGTGCCAAGAATAGCATCTAAAGAGAGGGAGACTATTTTGTTTGTTTGTTGTCCATAAACAGCTTTTCTTCACTGTTCAAAATTCACAAAAATCACATAATGTAATTTGTGGCTGAAATGTTTTGATAGAAAGCATCAGTGTTTTGTCCAACTTTCATTAGTTTTATGTTTTCAGATTTGAGGTTCATAAGTATCCCAAAAAAAATCATCTTTACGATTTGTTCTGTTTTTGACAGATTATGTCTTAGTTTTGCATTTCTTCTTTTACGGGCAAAGTGGAGTTCTTTTTTATCCCAGAGAATCACCTGGATCTTGGTAGCAGTAGCTAATGTTTTAAAAAATAAGTTCATGATGTTTGTTTAGGAACTGAAGGAAAATCTTATTTTCGAGGACTAGCCCCTCTAATGAAGTTTATGAGAAGTTTTGCATGAAGAAAGTTTTGAAGTATTCAAGAGTGATATAATAAAGGAATATCAAGAAGGGATAAAAGCTCAAGCTTAGGGAGGTCTCTATGGATTGTCCTCTGAAATATTCAAGAATTCACAAGCGTAACCTTGGGGATGCCCAAGGCATCCCCTTCTTCATCAACAATCATCAATTTTACCCATGGTACCATATTCTTATTCCTTTACACATTATGTGTTATTCTTGGAGGATCAGTTTATTTTTAGTTTCTATTTGTTATTGGATTCTCTAGTCTTTTAGCTTTTCATAAAAATAAATTACCAAGTTTTACCCATTTAGTCTTACTTGATGCATAATTAAAGGCTTTTTATGTTTTCAGCATTTGCTGCTCACTATACGATTTTTTATGTTCGAAAACTCTAAAAGTCACAAAAATTTAACATATTATGTATCATCTAATCCTCTGCATGCACAAAAAATGGAAAACAAATCATGACTTGTATAAGTGCACCTAATAAATACGTTTTCCAGCTGATGTTTTTCTGGACAGATTGTGACTTTTGTTTCAAGAGTTGCCTCTTTGCACTTTCATTTGATTCCTTTTGGGTTTTACCATTGATTCAGAAGTTTTCCACTTAAGCAACCTTTCGTTAACTCAAAAACAAAATTTGATTTGGTTTAATAGCAGCACTTTGGGAATACTATCTATTGCACTAATATCTAACCGGAAAAGAATGGGAAAGTTTTTGTGTTGAAGTTTTTTCACAGACAATGAAGGAACACCAAATAGAGAAATATTGAAGAATGGCCAAAGCCATAAGCTTGGGTATGTATTTGCATCCCTCTTCACTAATAACTCCTCGGTTTGCAAACCTTTAAACTTTGTTTTTTGAGCAACATAGAAACTTAAACTTGGAGCGTCTGTATCTTATAATTTATTTGCCTTAGCATCAAACACCAGTTACATTAATAAGTTGATCGTCACCTCTTTTACTTATCCCCTGTTTGGAGAGGTGGTTCTAAGATTACTTGGTTAATGGATAATTTCTTGAAACTTAAAAATAAAGTGTGAATAATATTGTTGAGTAGTTTATCTTTTCTTATGGTTAGTTTCAACTAGCTAATAGTGTATATTATGTCATTTTTCTCTTAACATGCATTGTCATGTTCATAATATTGTATGGCATTGTGGTATCCTCCTCTGAATGATTTACTTGAATCGACTTGGCACATGCCCACACATGTTTATGACTCAAACAAAAGTCAATCAAATCCTTGATGATTTATTTTTCCTCAGAGTTTTTGTATCACTTGTATGCCATTGCTAATTTTATTCTATCGCAAGTATGATTATGACGGTTATCCTCTCTTGGTTGTCGCTTCCCATTCTATTGCTAGCCTCCACTTGTACAGAGCGGGAATGGCACTCGTGCATCCAAACCCCTGAAAACCAAGTTATTCCATAGAGTCCACTATAAATTCCTATGCATGAAATTTCAAACCACTGATGCTTGCGTTGGGATACCCCAAGAGGAGGGTGTGATGAGCATAGCGGTAGGAGTTTTCCCCTTCGTTAAGAACCAAGGTTATCAATCCAGTAGGAGAAAGAGGATCTTCGGAAGGTTGATGCCACTGACGGTGGTGCTGGCGCTTCACCGGTGTCAGCAACAACGTGGAACCTGCACACAACACAACCAAAATACTTTGCCCCAACGGTACAATGAGGTTGGTCAATCTTACCGGTCTTGCTGAAAACAAAGATTAGATGTATAGTGTGGAAAAACAGTGTATGCTTGCAGTAAGTAAAGAGAGCAGGAAATTGTTGTGGTTTGTTTAACAGTGTGGAAAATGGACCGGGGTTCATAGGTTCACTAGTGGTGTCTCCATAAAAAATAACATGCTGGATGCACAAATTACAGTTGGGCAATTGACAAATAAAGGTTGCACCGTAGTGCACATTATAACATGATGACTACAATGATATTTAGTGCGGGCATTACAACAAAATACATAGACCTAAATCCATCTGCATCTATGACTAATAATCCACCCACCGTTTATATCTGAACCCCTTAGGTATTCAGTTGCAAGCAAAAGATAATCGCATTAAGCAATGTGTGTAATGTAAGCAATGATTATACGCGCGGGTACTCGCACCGCTGTTTTCTCCCTAATGGAAGCAGTACATCCTCCCCTTCACGTTTGTCACTCGAGCAAGGAAACGAGGAGGCATGGACCCACTATCAAGCATAAATACTCCCTCTTGGAGTCACTAGCAACTACTTGGCCAGAGCAACCACTAGCAGCGGATAGCATGCAAGATCACAAATAACATATGAAATAAATACTATAATCAACTTGGCATAAAGTCAATATTCATCGGATCCCAGCAAACACAGCATACATAATTACATAATATCAATCTCGATCATGATAGGCAGCTCACGAGATCTAAACATGGAGGCATATGAGGAGGAGACAACCATCTAGCTACTGCTATGGACCCGTAGTCCAGTAATGAACTACTCACGCATCACTCTGGAGGCAGGCATGGCAATGTAGAAGCCTTCGATGATGATTTCCTCTCCGGCAGGGTGCCGGAAAACAGCTCCAGAACCCTCCTGGTCTGGGGTTGACGACGCTGGCGGCTGCGGAACTTTTTTGGGATTTTTTATCAGGTCCCTAGGGTTTTCCATACGGGGGGATAAATAGGTGAAAGGGCAAAGGTAGTGGAGGCCAGGGGGCCCCACACCCATAGCTGGCGCGGCCAGGGGGACCCGCGCCACCCTTTGGTGTGACCCCCTGATGGCCGTCTTCGACTCCTCTTCGGTGTTCTGGATGCTTCCGGGGAAAATAGGCACTTCGGGCTTTGTGGGGTCCAATTCCGAGAATGTTTCTAGATCAACTTTTCTGAAACCAAAAACAGCAGAAAACAGGGAACTGGCACTGGGCATCTTGTTAATAGGTTAGTCCCGGAAAACGTATGAAAATGCTATAAATAAGTGAGAAAAAAGTAGCAATTGGCATAATATGATCATGGACCATCAGAAATTAGGGATAAGTTTATGACGTATCAAGCATCCCCAAGCTTAGTTCCTACTCGTCCTCGATTAGGTAAACGATAAAACAATAATTTCTGAGGTGACATGCTACTATCATAATCTTGGTCATTAACATGTAAAAGCATATGTACGCTGAGATCATAAAATTTCAGCACAAACATGATAAATAGAACTTTAATAGTAAAGCATAGCAATCACTTTGCATCATGAAGAGTATCTCAACTAAAAGATCATGGATAATAATGCAAAGAAAGATAAATATTTGTTTCAAGTATAGAGAAAGCAGGGCAAAGTGGTATTTCGCTAGTCCTTAAGAGTGGGACAAAACATAAATGCCAGGACATTTTCAAAGTTCAAGAGGAAGACTAGAACAAATAATTTAAGAACAAATAATATCACATCATGAAGTAATTATTGATGTTTATGGGACAAATGCACATAGAACTCAGAATGGCAAAAATGCTCTCTCAACTGTGCATAAAGTTAGAAGATGGAGACTCAACATAAAAGTAAAATAAAAGGTCCTTCGCAGAGGGAAGAAGGGATCACTCATTTGCTAGAGCTTTTTATTTTATTAAACAGAGGTATTAAAAGTTTGACATTGTGGAGGAATGTCTATATTTTAGGAGAGGTGTATGCTAGTGTCAACGAATGGTAAACAGACAATACAGTACGTCACAAGCCAACTAGATTCACACGAGCGGCTCCCATGGTGAAGGACGGAACTGGTGTAAAAGGTCATCCCTCTTTCTCTCTTTTGTTTACACAATTATGCTTTGACTTATATGATCGGGGGCAAAAAATAGTGAAGAGAATTTGTTTGTATTAATTTGGGGTTGGGCACCTTGCTGCCAGCTCTTCTATCATTTGAATAAGAGGATGAAGCCACTAGTCCAGGGTGTGAAATCCAATCAACAAGTGAGATAAACATTCTCTATTGACATCCTCATGAGCAAAAACAAAAACACAAAGCAGGAATAATTTTGAAGGTTTTAAAGGTAACACATGAGCAATTTACTTGGAGTGGCAGTTAAAAACCACATGTAGATAGGTAGGGTGTACACAATGGGAAAATTTTGGTGTAAGGAGTTTCGATGCACGAGTAGAATTCCATACTCAGTACAGGTGGAGGATAGCAAAAGACAGGGAGCGACAAATCAAGAGAGCATAAGAGCCATAATCATGCATAGCGACATAAGCAACATTAATTAAAGCATAATCAGTATCACAAGTTATCACAGCCGAAAAGTGAACCCAAGGGTTTTCTGAGAAGGAGACATGGTCCTGAGGCTTGTGCAACGCACGGCCGGGATGCACAAGCTGTCCCCTCCGTGGGAAGGGCCGTTCATTGTGAGCAAGGCTTTGCACAATGATGCCTATTACCTTGTCGACGTGTGTCCATCACAGGAGAACAGGGCGGATAAAGCTGGAGAGGAGTCTAAGCGTCCCTGGAATGTGGCTCTACTTCGTCGCTTTCATTCATGAGGAAAAGTGTGTATGTACTCTCTTATCCGAGTAAAAGCTCCTACTCTGCAATCAAAAATTGAATTCGGGGACTGCCCTCGTCCAAAATTGCTCTAAGTGCTTCTACTCTGTTACTTCTTTGTCTACTCGATTGCTACGCTTAGAATTTCAAAAGCATACGAAGTAGTGTGTTCATACTCACCGTACACTCTGCGACTCTGCTGCTGTCCGCAAACCGGCTTCATGGCAAGCCAGAGAACAAGCCAAAGAGTCAATGAACACATGAAAAACTGCAAAGGGAAGGAAGCGTGTGGCAACCGAGTAGAGCGTTTTTTGCTGTCTGTTGTTATCCTTTTAGGCTAGGTGGTGGGTAGCGTTACTATTTGAAACCTCAACTTTGAACTCTTGTGACTCGAATACCAAAAAAGCAACAAGTTGCAGGTAAGAGCTGAGATAAAAAGGAAAGGTGGATGAAAAATGCAACTTGGGGACTCGCATGATAACGCAACCCGGCATCAAGCCAAAGCTGCTCAAATTACTAAGTATAAAAACTTCAATTAAGATAAAACTGAGTAGCAACGGGAAGGTAAATTGTTTGGTACATCTGCACCCGGCATTCCGGGGATCTGATAAAAGTGTTCAAAGATAAGTGTTGCAGGACGTAATCAAGTGGAAGTAGCAGCGCTTTCGGTGTTGGCCTTGGCAGCGTCAGCGTCGTTGGTGGCCTTGGTAGCATCAGCTTCCGAGTTTGCGGCGTCAGTCTTTATAGCATCTGCTTCGGGATTGGGGGCAGCCTGGTCAGAGGTGGCCGTAGCCACCGAGATGGGGTCCGTCGCTGAAGTAGAGGCCATGGACTGAGCGGGGAGTAGCGCCGTGTCGTCGAGAGCTGCACCTGACGAAGTGCCGAACTCAAGGGTCGCGGTGTCGATGGTCATCTCCACGCTCTCGGCCTCCTCGTCGCTATCCTCGACGGCCGTACCCTTGCCCTTCCCGGACTTCTCGTCAGTGCTGGCGAAGCAGCTCAGCCCGTCGGACTCCGTGGCCTCCTCGTCATCATCCTCATCCTCGTCGTCGCCCTCGCCTTCCACATCCGTGTCGGGCTCGGGGAGGCCTTCAATGTAGCCCGCGGTATCCGCGTAGGATGCGATCTCGTACGCAAACAACTGGCGGCGAGCCACGCAGTCGGGCTCCTTCTCCCACCTCGAATCCCGGCGCATCTCGAGGATAAGGTTGAGATCAAGATTATCGTACCAGCTGCAGACGAAGAGAAGCAGCATATCCGCGCCTGCCCGAGCTCCGGATGCTCGCCATTTCTTCAGCTCGGCCTTGACGCCATTCAGCTTCTCGGCGAGCCCGCGGATGGTTGCTGGCGCAGAATCGCGGGGCTAAAACAAGTCGTGGAGCTTGAAGGCAGTGCGCACCAGATCGGTGCCCACGCCCCTCAGACGCTGGAGCTGCCCTGCATGTTGGTGAGGCTATCCTCGATCGAGGCTTTGGTGTCCATGGGCTCGCCCTTCTCGGTCCGAGCAGCTTGGGCCTTCGACAGAGCAGGTTTGCAAGCCGAGCTGAGGTCGGGGAAAATTTCTGAAAAAGCTATCAAGAAGATTAGAGACAGAGGTAGAGAAGAGAAGCGAATCAAGCAGCAGAGAAGCAAAAGGAGACAGCAAAGTGCAGAGAAGCGGATACTTACTGTTCAGCTCGCAAAGTAGCGACTGCAGCCTCTTCTCCCATGACTCCTCATCAGCTACGTGCCTTTCTTCCACCCTGCGGAACTGGGCCAGCTGGAGCATGAGATCCGAGTTGCTCTCCCAGCGTATCGCATTCCAGCTCGAGAGCCCTTTGCTTGGCCTTGGCTGCTGCTTCAATCTTGTCCTTCTCGGCAGCTATCTTATTCTTCTCGGCAGCTATGTCAAGGGCATTTTGGAGGGCGGCTCGCAACTCGACTTGCAACGGTTCCATCTCGGTAAGGTGTCGCTTCTGAAACTCCACCTCAAGACTATCGATCTGCTGCTTCAATTCTGCGGGTTTCAAGCAGTCGAGATGCTCTTCAACAAATTTCTTGTGATCTTCTGCGGAGGGAGGAACAAGGTTAGCAGAGTAGCGAAGAAAAAAGAAGAAAGACAAGCCGAGAAGACGGCTACTCACCTTCTATCTTCTTGATGGTGGTCTCAGCGTTCTCAACAAACACATGGCAGTGTTGGTGCTCATCTTCCAGTTTCTTAAACTTGCCTGCAGGGTAAAATCAGTTAAAGCAAAAAGCGTAAGCGGGCGTAAACACGAAACGCACGAACCGCGTAGCTAAAAGCTTACTTTCGATTTCGGAAATCTTGAGAGTGCGCTCCACGGCCTCCTTCTCTGTCGCAGCATCGCTTTTGCGTTCTGCTTCTAGGGCCTCAAGGCGCCTTCGTGCAATGCTGTGATTCCAGAGCAGCGACCGGTACAGATTTGTTCTCTTCAAGAGGCTATCTGAGGGGCAGAAAGAAAAGGAATTAGACAAAGTTTTGAAGATTCAACCCGAGAAGACGACAACTCGGTTGAGTATCCGTCTACTCGGCCCGAATCTCGGGGACTGGGTGGTGGATAAGAAGAAGGAGAAGAGTAGAAGAGAAGAAAAAAGCAACTCGGAACAGACAAGCAAAACTTACCGCGTAGGTTTGCTCGATGTCTTCTGCATTTTTGCGGTGGACGAACAACTTCGCGGCAAGCGAACTGGTGGAGGACGAGATGGTCATGGGGTTGTAGCCCATGTCCGCCTTGTTCCAATCAGTGCGCCAGTGGTCCAGCTTGCCCAAGGCAAGGCCGTGCCAGGGCTTGTTGCCAAGGACGTCGCTGTTCCAGTCAGCTTCAATGAAGCCTACCCGGTAGATCATCTGCTCAAGCCCCATGGACGTCACCTCGGTCTCCTGGACCTCGCGCGAGTAGATTGAAACGGTCCTGTCCTTGTTCTTGGCTGGCGGCTTGGAGTCCACAGCCTGGACCTGTTTGCCTCTGGTAATGGCAAGTTTCTTCTCGGCCGCGCTTAGCGGGATGCTGTACTGCTTGCTCGTCTGCAGCATGAAAGGCGGGTAGGCAGGCGGATCGCGAAGGCTTGATCCAGCAGGAATGCCTTCATCGCTGCCGGAAGCACCGATAGTGAGCTGCGCACTCTTCATGGCAGGCTTCGCCTTTGGTTTAGGTGGCGGCATCGCGGCAGAATCTGGCGCAGCACCACGAGGAGGATTCCTGCGGACAGCAGCGTCCGTCTGAGCAGCTGGCTTCTCGGTTTTCTTCTCAGTGGCCTTCTTCTCGGCGGCTGGCTTCTCGGCAGCCTTCTTCTCAGCAGCCTTCTTCTCGACAGCATCTTTCTTGGCTGGAGGGCTGCCTGTAACCTTGGTCTTCTTCACCGGAGGGGAGCTCGGTGCGGTGGATGAGGTGCCCTGCTGGGTACGTGGCACCAAGGGCCCGCTACCCGGCGCAGCGTCCGGCTGCGCGTGGCTCTGCAGGTCCTGCTCCATGTCAACCGTCTCAACCTGCTGCTCGGCAGCAGGATCTGGTTGTGCTTCTTCTTGTCCTTCTACCCGCGGCTGGGCCGCGGGGTCGTCTTGGGCAGCAGCGTCAGTGTCATGCTGCTCCTGGTTTTCTTCCTGCCGCTCAAGGGAGGCATGATCTTGTTGCTCGGGGCCTTGCTCTGCGTCCTCCCCGGCTGCGGTAGCTGGGGGAGAAAGTGGTCTATCGTCGTGAGCAGCATCCTGCGCTTCCTGCTCTGCACGGGCCTGCTGCTCCTGGTCGGCATCGTGGGTGCCAGTATCCATGTCCTGGTCGTTGTCCTCATCTTCTCCTTTCACAGGAGAGGGCGAGCGCACCCTGTCCCGTGCAGCAACCACGTCCTCTTCAGAGAGATCGATGAGCGCATCTACATCGATGGCGGATCTCTTCTTGGACTTGGACTTGATGGGTGCGGCAGCAGCATTAGCGTCCCAGGGGGCGCTGAAGAGAAGAAGGAAGTTCATAAGAAGAGCGTGAGAAACCAAAGAAATCGAGAAGCAGTAACAGAACAAGGAGTTCCGAGAAAGCAGCAACAGCAAATTGCAACTCAGAAGAAAGTTACTTACCCTGCACGAGAAGGGGGTAGCCGTCTACCCTGCTTGACTTTCTTCACGGCTTGCTTGGGCTTCTTGCTGGGGGGCTCTTGAGCACCGCTACCCGCCCTCTTGCGAGTAGCGGGAGCAGCAACCGCAAGCGGATCGGCGTCAAGGGCCTCCTCATCCTCATCCTCGCCCTCCTCTTCAGCACCAGTATCAACATCAACATCGTCTGTAAAGTTGAGAAGAAGAAAACAGTTAGGAAACAGGAGGAAACTGGGTTGCGCTACTCGCGACCGTAAAGGTGAACGCAATTACCTTCATCGTCGTCTTCGGACCAATCTCGAACGGACGCGTCGACATGATGCTTATCCGTCTGGGCGGCATGAGGGATATTGAGCTTGTCCGTGGTGTCGTAGGAGACCTCGTCGTCCTCTGTCCGGTCTGCGTGCCAATTGGCCTCGAAGCGCTCCTCGCTCTCAGCGAGCTGGCGAGAAAGACGCTGGAAATATAAGCAGGAGACATGAATCAATGAGAAGCATAAGAGATCCTACTCGGCGTGGCGTGCAAACATAAAGCACATAAGGCCTAAGCGATGCTGCTAAGTGCCCTACTCGGCGTGGCGTGCAAACATAAAGCACATAAGGCCTAAGTGATGCTGCTAAGTGCCCTACTCGGCGTGGCGTGCAAACATAAAGCACATAAAGCCTAAGCAATACGGCTAAGTGTCCTACTCGGCACAGAGTGCGGACACTAAGCACCCTAAGCTAAGAAGGCCATCTACTCGGAATCGATATGCAGAAAGCGGGAGAAGACTACTAACCCGCTTGATTGGCTTCGTGCGGCTGTATGGCACGAAGCCGTACTGCCAGTTGTCTCTGAGGCCGGTGCTCATGATGGAGCGTGCCCAGACGGCCACATCCGCGTTGCTGAGCTTGAATGTGGTCGTCCGAGTGCAGTCTCGGTTGCCGCCCATGTAGCACATGAGGTGTGCGCGGCGCTGGAGCGGGAGCACCCGTCTGGAGATCCAGCAGGCGATGGGGTCGTCGTCCTTGAGCCCGCTCTCCTTCAGCTTGGCGAGGCGCACGTTGATCTGCTTGATGTCGTCGTCCAGCGGGGGCTTGAATCCCCAATTCTGCCCGGTAGGAGGCGAATTGGCCCACCGGGGAAGATTGATCTGGTCGACCACGGGCTCGTCCTTCTTGATTGGGATGTTCTTCACATAGAAGAACGTCCTCTGCCACTTGCGCACGGAATCAAGACCCTTGATGCGCGGGTGGTTGGTCCCGCTGCGCTGCACCATCATGGCACTGCCGGTCTCGGTCACGCCGCGGCTGCTCTCCGCGCTACCCGGCGTGGCCTTGCTCTGCTTCCGGAAGAAGAAGAAGCGCGTCCAGGTCATCGGCATGGGGCGCACGCCCAGGAATGCCTCGCACACCACGGCGTGGTATGCGAGCATCACCACCGCATTCGGCGGCAGGTGGTGCGGCAGGATCCCGAAGTGGTCGAGGAAGCCGCGGAAAAAATCCGATGCCGGGAGCCCGAATCCCCGCGCGAAGTGCGTGAGGAAGACCACGTGCTCGTCCGCCTCCGGAGCAGGGACGAGCTCGCCAGCGGGAGGCCGGCAGCGGACGCCGGCGGGAACTCTCCGTGTGTGCACCAGCCACTGGCACTCCTCCGCAGTGACGGTGGATCCACACCACCCGGCGCGGGCGCCGTCGTCACGAGCCATCGAGCAGGGGAGGAGATCTGGTGGTGGTTTGGTGGAACTTGGTGGAAAGGATTGGCCTTTCGGCGCTACAAGGGGCACGGCGGCGAAGAGCTCGACGGCGGCGGAGAAACGAAGAGGCGAGGGGAAAGTGAAGGCAGGAAGAGGAGAAGGGAGTTATCGAGGGGGTATTTATACCTCCCCACGGGTTGCCGTTACGATTGGAATTAGTGGGATCGGTTATGCCCGGAGATCGTGCGGCGTGGGGTGTGTGGGCCGGTTAGAAACGCACACAGCGCAGAACGCGCGCGTAACCGCCACAATTGATCCCACGACGTGATCGTGGGTAATAACTGCGCTTGATGGGACATAACGGGCTAGTGGGCCCGGGCCGTGAAAACTGGGCGCGTGGCCTGTCAGATCCCGGGCACCGAGGCGTCGGGAGTACGGGAACGTGACACGTGCCCAGTTGCGCTGCCGAAAGCCGGATTTCGCTCTGCCACGCAGAGATTCTGATTGGAAATTTCACCAAGTCATTTTACTCGGCGACAGGGAAGAGAAGTGGCTCTATTCGGAAAAGAAGAAACTTGAGACAGAATACAGAGCTACTCGGAGGTTCTACTCAGCAATCTAAGGCTCAAAGGCAAGATTGGTTTTTAAGCTGGCAGAGCCCAGTGAACAAGTTCGCAGGACTCTACCAGCTTCGGGGACTAATGTCGGGGGGATACCCCCGAGTAGGGTAAAGGAAAGTGCTAAAGGGCAAGATCAGAAGAGACACTTGGCAGAGTAGCGGCTACCCGGTACTCGCTACCTGGTCGTCCGCTATTCGGCCGTACACACTGAAGGCCAGGAGGAAGAATCAGGGAAGTTATTCTCCTCCGGGTAGAGGAAGTGGTCCGAGTAGAAATGGCGGTCTCCTACTCGGGCCAGAAGTCAAAGGAGCCGTTCTGACACAGGATCCCGCGTATCCCGGGTCCGTACTTTGGTACTGTTCACGGCACTGTTCATCTACGGAGCGCGTGCCTGACCGTGACAGTGTGTCAGCATGTCGTCGCAGGATAGGGGGGACCTACTCTGTGTTCGTGGCAGTGATAACAGATCATCTCCTCGGTTCTGCGGAACGACTTTTCACATGAAGACAATCCAGGAAGCCAAAAGGTGTAAAGGTGTCAGCGGGAACTCGGAAGTACACAGTGTGCACATAATGTCGACACCTTGGCTGTATCCGGCTGGGCACCAGTATATAAGGTGCCATGCCTCCTCCTGCGCGAGGGATCCCAGAACCGGTTCACATTCTTGACCTAGTTCTTCAGGTAGAGAGAAGAGTGGCTACTCGGTAGAAAGGAACACTTGTACTGTGGCTACTCGGTGAGACCTGAATATAAAGAGAGAAAGGCAGGAGTAGGGGTTTTACCTCCACACGAGGGCCCTGAACCTGGGTAGATCTTGTTGTCTGCAGTGCTAGCTTCACACTCACGCGGCTACTCGCTGCGTGATCCCTCCCCGAGCGCCTCCAGCGTCCATCGTCCCCACAACTTTAGCTATCCTATGGCATCTGCCGTGACACCACCACGACAAATCATGTTGTTGCCCCACATTTTTAAATATTTTATTTATTTATTATTAAAGAAAGAAAGCAGTTAACTACAATTAAAGAAAGAAAACGCACATTTGTTAGTAGAATATTTTTTATTTAACGCACAATATTTTTTTATTTAACGTCTCTTCACAATCTTGTCTCGCACACACATATGGGTGTCTCACAGACACATGCGCATACAAAAAATCTTCTTCGTTTCGGTTCCGATCTATCTTAGTGTCTCTTGCCCTTTTTGTTGGTGACTGAATACTTTATGCCGGCCACCTTGAGATTTCTTCGTGTGAACAGGAAACCTTGGGTAGGTAGGGATGTCTTCCTTCTTACTTTACCAGTAGTGGGCATGTCAAAGTGCTTGTCGAACTCCTCCTCGATTTTCGGTTCACCGTTCTTGTCCAAGTCTTCCTCGTTGGCGTCTCCTTGCATTCCGATGATGCTCCTCTTGCCCCTCCTCACAAGAACACGGCTAGGCCTTGACGGGTCGGTGATGAAGAAGCATTGGTAAACTTGGCTAGCGAGTACCCATGGCTCATTTTTCTCAGATGTGTTCTTTGATTTGGCATCGGGTATAACCATGGTGGTGAAATACCGTCCTTCTTTCTTGACATTCTTGGCCCATCTCACACAGAGCATTGGCACCACCGTCTCTCCGCAGTAGTTGAGATCCCAGATCTCCTCGATCTTTCTGAAGTATATTTCCTTGACATTAGTCTCGTCATCGCTGTATGATAGCATAGTTACTCCTGAGTTTTGATTTTTGCTAATCCTGTCCTTGTACTCGGTGGAGAATCTATAACCGGAGATGTTGTACCCCTGATAGGTACTTACGTTCTGCCGGGCCCTGCGATAAGGTGTATATGAGTTTTTCATCTTCCGTAGAAGGCATTTTGCTCTATGCTTCAATCAGTGGACTTTGCTTGAACCAACGGGTGAAGCTGGAGTTGTCTTTGGTTACGTCTCCCATCTTCCTCGACCCGCCCATTTCAATGTAATTCTAGTTGATTAAGCTTTTGTGCTCTTCCACGAAAGACTCAATCAATTTTAAGTGTTAGCGCAACCCAGTGAGCCCTTTCAAAGTCGTCGCATCGTTTCTAAATGCCGACATGGACGTCGCGGCAGCCCTCGCGGTGACCGACTCTAGTGAGCCTGCCGAACTGCATCCTGGTGGGCAGACCGACATCCTGGTCGCCCTTGGTGCTTAGGTAATTCTCGCAGAAGGAGATGCACTCGTTGGTTAGAAATCTTTTGGCCATGCTTGCGTCTGGACGGGCCCTGTTGCGAACAATCCTTTCAGGACACCATTCTGCCTTTCCATCGGCATACTATAGTGCAGGAACGTCTGGCCGAGATTCCTGATGTCATCAACGACATGGAGAAGGAGATGGAAGAATATATTATAGAATGCCGGCGGGAAGTAAATATCGAGCTCGCATAGTATCACCACGATCTCATCCTGTAGCATCTTGAGCTGCCTCACGCCGATCGACTTCCGGGTGATAACGTTGAAAAAGTTGCAAAGGCCAAACAACATATCACAGACGTGCTCGTCCATTATCCCTTGGATCGCAACGGGAAGTATCTGCGTCATGAGCACGTGACAATCATGATACTTCATCCTGGTGAACATCTTCTTTGCTAAGTCCAGATATCTGCTTATACTCCCTGAGTATTCGTGAGGAACTTTGACTTCTAGGAGGCACCTAAAAAACTGCTCGAGCTCCGCCGGACTCAATGTGAAGCATGCAGCGGGAATCACCACCGTGTTCTTCTTAGCCTTTTTGCGGGACGTTGAGTCCCTTCCGTCCGATCCTCATCATCATCGTCACTAGCGGCGGGGCCTGCAAATTTTCCCTGATGCCAAAATGTTTCAGATCGTATCTTGCTTTCGGCCCATCCTTGGACTTTTGTGAACTGCAAATAGTGCCAAGAAGACTCTCCGTAATGTTCTTCATAATGTGCATCACATCGAGGCTATGGGGCGTGTGGAGGACCGGCCAGTACTCCAAGTCGTGGAAAACAGACCTCGCTTTCCATACACCCAGCAGCGACTCTGGCTTGGGTCGTTTCTTTCCCGGCGAAGGGCACTCATCCAAATTTGTTAGGAGCTCATCGATTTCTGCGTTACTCCTCGTGCACGGGGCTCCATCGGGCTCGTCTTTACCATTGAACAACTCACTGCGTTTTCTCCATGGGTGATCCAAGCGAAGCCACCATCGATCCCCTGGGTACACGGTTTTGGTAGCTGGAGATGAGAGGTCCCGTCCATGCACTTCACGCAGCCGTAGAATCCGTGGCCGACCTGGGCAGATACATAAGCATAACCAGGATAGTCCATGACCGTCGTGGGCAACGCGTCTCTCATATGGAAATAATCTCTAGTGTAGGCGTCCCACGTACGGGGTGGCGTCTTCCACAACATGTCTAACTCGTCTTTCAACTTCTCGAGATACAAATGCATGTCGACACCTGATTGTTTCGCCCCCTGAATGAGAATACTCATGTGTATGTACTTTTCTTGGTGCACAGCCACGGGGGTAGGTTGTGAGGCCATACAAACACGGGCTAGCTGCTATGCGTTCTACTCTGGTTGCCGAATGGATTAAGTCCATCGGTGCTCATGCGCAGCTTGACGTTCCTCGTGTCGCCCCCAAAAATTGGGAAGGTTATGTCCAATGCTTCCCTCTGGGCAGTGTCAGCAGGGTGTGTCATGATATAGCCCTTCTCCGGATCTTCTTCGGGCTTCTCCCTTTTCGCGTGCCCTTGCATGAGATTTCTTCCTTAGGGTCCACGTAGTACCGCTGAAGACGGGGAGTGATAAGAAAGTACCATACCACTTTTCAGGAACTTTCTTGTTGTTGGTTCCACTCTTGTATTTTCTGTGGCCGCACTTCGGACATGTGGTTCTGTCCTTGTACTCGCCCCGATAAATTACGCAATCATTGATGCAGGTGTGGTATTTTTCATGCGGTAGGTCAAGAGGGCACACGACTTTATTGGCCTCGTTGATACTACTTGGCAATGTGTTCCCCTCGGGAAGGCGATCGTGCCAAAATTTCATGTTCTTATTGAAGCTCGAATCGGTCCATTTGTTTTGCGTCTTCATCTTCGGAGCAGCAAGTGTTACATGCAAGCGCATATCCACGGGGAGGCACCCAGGAAACAACGTAGTCACCCCATTATCTCCATTTTGCGCCAACTTGGCTTTCTCCCTGGCTGCAGCTCTATCGTTGCTCGTCTCCTTGATCAGCAGATCCTGAACATGACGGTCCCGCAAGGCCGAAATTAGCGGGGTATCCCTGTTCACGCCTTCATCATCATGATGATCTTCTCCACCGACATATCCTTCTTCGTGATGATCTTCTCCGCCGACAATTCCTTCGTCATCTCGCTCGCCCAAGTCTTCATGCTCATCTTTGCTGCCGGTGCCAGCTGGCTGTTGTCGTCAATGAAACTGCGTCTGAGAAGGTGCTCCACCAATTGTCCGGAATCAGGGTCAATCCAGCGCACGAGTTTACATGATCGACACGGACTTCTTATCTGCCGCATGTTGCACCGAATCATGTCCTCCTTCGCGTCTTTCTTGTATCTAGAGATTCGAGCAGAGCTCATTTGGAGGACCATGGTTGCCTGGACACGCATAGAGAAGAAAATTAGAACCGCAACATGCACACACATGCTTGGTCGTCGGAAAAATTCGGCATGACCTCTCTTATAAGTACGACATATGGGTAGTGCAAAAGTTTGCCGAAATGGAAATGAATCAACATTTTGGCAAACATCCATGTACCATGGCCGCCCGCGCGCGACAATCGCTTCACCTGCATGATAAGAACCCATACACACCGATGGCCACGCAAGACATGCATATGCACCTCCAACTACACTCACCTAGTAGATTCGATACCGAGACGAAAATAGCGAGGAGGGAGGGAGTATAGATGGAGGAGAGGGATTTCCCTCAACAACAAGAAACCTCATAAACAATTATATATCAATCAAAGTAGGTTCACCTACCAAAAATGGAGAATTGAATGGGTAAAATGGGAGGGGAGGGAAGGGGGTCAAGTTAGCAAGATTTGTGAATGAAATGGGAGGGGAGAGAGAGGGGGCTGCCACCTTTGTGTGCACTTCTGGAAACATTTTGTGGCGCACCAGGAACCTACTTTGTAGCGCATAGAGGAGGTGCGCCACAGAAATGTCATATTCTGTGGCGCACAGGAGATTCTCCACCACAAAATATGGCATTTCTGTGGCGCACCACCTAGCATGCGCCATAGAATAGCCATATTCTAGGGCGCACTATAGACCCTGCGCCATATTAAGGGTTGTTCGGACAGCCATGGCACTGATTGGTGCGAGCCCCACGATGTTTTTGTGGCGCACATCCACTCCGTGTGTCACAGTAATGGTCTTTTCTGTGGTGCACATCTGAATGTGCGCCACAAAATTTTATTTCTATGGCGCATTTCTCCATGGTGCGCCACCGAAGGGCATCCGTAGAAAGGCAGTTTCGTACTACTGTCATCAATAGACTCATGTGAATTAACAGGTGTACTAGCATTTTCAACAGGAATTTCAGCAGTTTCAATTTGTTTGGATTTAGAAATTGTAGCATCTAGGAAAGGACCTAGTGAACCAGTATCATCAAGCACAGTAAAAGCATCATCAAAAGTATCAGAAGCATTTTCAGACTCACCATAAGTAACAGTGTGTGTAGCATGTGGTGGTGTAAGAAGTTTACTCATAGATGGTGAATCAAGAGCAACAGAGGTGTTCAGAGTTGTACCTCTCCTTGTAGTGGATGGTAATATGGGGACCTTCCCATTATAAGTTTTTTCCATGATGAAAAGCTTGCAGCAAACAATATCACAATCAAGTGAGCAAATAAATAAAGCTATGCTCCCCATAAATGGCGCCAGAAAATGTTCTTGATAACCCACACGTATGGGGGATCGCAACAGTCTTCGAGGGAAGTAAAACCCAAATTTATAGATTCAACACAAGGGGAGCCGAAGAATATTTATAAGACTTATCAGATGAGTTTTCAATTCAGCTGCACCTGAAAGTAGACTTGCTTGCAACAATTTATTAGTGGTAACAGTTTTATAACAGCAGTAGTAGTGAAATAACAACAAGAGTAAAATAGTAAAAATAGTAGCAATCGTGAAAACAATAATAGCAATTGTGAAAACAGCAGTATTAAAGTACCGTAGGCATAGGGAATGGATGAACGGGCGTTGCATGGATAAGATAGTTCATGTAATAATAATAATGTGGGCATTGCAGATTGATAATGATAAAGCATCCAAGTCCTAGACAATCCATAGACATGTGTTCCAATATAGTCATACGTGCTCGCAATGAGAAACGTGTGCACCATCTTTTGTCCTACCAGCCCTTTGCAGCGGGGCCTAATGGGAAACTACTAGTAATTATGGTGCTCCTTTTAATAAAGCACCAGAGCAAAGCATTAACACTCTGTGAACATATGTGATCCTCACATCGCAGCCATCCCCTTTGGTTGTCCCAATTGCTATCACTTTGGGGCCTCGGGTTCCGGACAACAACGTGTGTAAACAACTTGAAGATATGATCAAGAAACAATATTATACTCATGAGAAAATAACATGTTCAGATCTGAGATCATGGCACTCGCTCCCTAGCAACAAGCATTAAGCATAACAAGTTGGAACAATGGTAAAAACTACTAACAACGGATACTAGGCACTATGCCTATCACACCCCAGATTTGGGACACTTGTAACACATGAGGGAAACCATTTTTGTGAGCCAACAAAAAAAAATTAATGCCCTTGTGTAATCCAACATTATGTAATTGAACCATGGTTATCTATGCAAAGCAAGCAAACTTTGAATCAAAAATCTTTCACATTGTTTTCTGATTATTTCTGGGTTGTTTTCCACTTGGTGTTCTTGTGATTGTTCATCAAAATTCTTGTGGGAATGTTGTATTCAACTTATTAATAATATTTGGTTTGATTGGAATCAAGAAAACCATTTGGAAAAAGATTAATCCAATGTTTTCCTTAGGATTTTCTATAGAAACTCATTTCTGAAAAATAAGCCAATTAGGTGTTCTTCACTCATGTTATCTATATGATAGAGAGTCACATTTTGTGTTTTCTTGGCATGGATGTGATCTCTAATATATAGACTACAAAATGGTTAACTTGGTTTGAAAATTTGAATTCCAGAAACAATCAATTGCTTGATGTTTTTGTGTTAAGAAAATAAGACAGAATTAGTGTTTTCTAGAAAACAGAGAAAAACACAAACTAGCTATTTTTCCACTTTGTTTTTATTAATCATTTGAACTTCAAATTTGTTTTCTTTTGCTGTTAATGAAAGTAAAAATGTTGCTTAACACAACCACACTTGGAAAACAAAATTTGAAGATGATTTATTCCATGAAAACAAGTGCAACTTATGACTAATCCACTTTGTTCCCCCAAAACTTAGAAATTTTCTAAGTTTATAACTGAAACTGAATTTCTGCAGAAAACAGTAAATGACACGAAATTCAAATGCTTATAACTTTTGTTTTACACAACCACTTTCTGCACCACTTGGACCTTCTAGAAGCCTAGTCAGCACACTACATTTCTATCCCTTAGCCACCAAGTCAAGTTGACCACAGATGAGGTGAGCTCGTGGGTTTCAGAGGTGAAAACGGGAGGGAACGGCATGGGCACGGCCTGACAGAATATGCACTGCCACGTGCCACAGTGCCTACCTCATGATTTTCTTCCTCTCCTCGCCGTTGTAGCTTTTACCGCCCCTAGATCGCACCCCTAGACGCACCCAAGAGCCAAGGGGCATGGCATGGGCACGCCAGGGCGCGCACGAGCGCGTCGCACTGCCGCCCTAGGCCACCCGAGCGTGCACACGGCCACACCCTCCTCTATATAACCACAGGAGGGCCACGGCCTCGCTACCACTCCCGCACACCACCGCTCACTCACCCCAAACCCACCCACGAGCACCATGAGCCCTCTGTTAGACTAGATCACCGGAGAACGCCGCGGACACCCGCTGACAGTCGAGGTGGGACATGCACGCTTGGAGCCACCCCAACCCTCCCTTTCACTCTCTGATCACTCCCCACCCTCCGTGGATCACGCCTGACATGTTCTCGTGCTTCATCGTTTGCAGGAACGCCGACGACATCGTCAGAGCCGCCGCGGGACGCCTGCATTGCGCCAGCGACTGGAGCCACCTCGCGCCACGATTCCAACGCCCCTGCGCGGCCCCGAGCACCTGCGACTCCCTCAACCCCTCGCCACCAGCCTGCAAGCACCCTAGGTGAGCTATCGCTTCGAGAATCGCCGCCGGCCGCGCTCGGTTCTGTTCGAGAGAGAGCAAGGAGAGGAGAGATGAGGACGATGACCGTGCGCCGTTGATCGCGAGATCAATGGCCATGTTTAAACCGCAAAGCAGTACGCGCGCGCCGCGCGCCGTGGAAGCAAGGCGGGCTGCTTAGCCCTAGCAGGCCGCGCGCCCGTGTGTGGAACAGCCCGTGAACGATATTCTTTTCCCTTTTAAAAAATGAACTGAATCTGACACTTTACTTTAATCGTATTAAAAATTGTTAAACTCAAAAATAAAATCAACCAAAATTACCTGAGGTAGATATACAAATTTCCTGAACGAATGCCACTTGCAGATCTAGATATGAACCATGTATGAACAAATGGAAATGATGAACTACACACTGTCTGTTAAGGAAAAAATGCAATAATTTTTTTTTGGAATGTTCAAAATGTGCAAAATAAAATTCTTTGAGTAGCCCTTGACTAAATCTACCAGTAGGTCTTGACCTCACATCAAGGTGAGCTACAATTTGGAAATTCCATCCACTTTGGTAAAAGTCCAGTACCATATTCTATGATTTTTAGGATTCGTTTGAAAACACTTTTTGATGTGAATCTAATTGGATCTGTTATATTATGGTTAGATCTATGATATCCTAGCTTGGTGTAATTTTTAGAGCTCTAGATTTATTTTGCCAACAGATCTAAGTTTTTGCACTTTTCTCTTAGAAATAAAATGTGTAGTTTTGATTTTAGAATAATTGCTTGCTAGTGTTATTCTGTTTTCTAGCACGTTTAGATGTTGTGCTTAGTGTTATAATGTTGTTTTCTCACAGATCTACCATTTTAGAAATTTTGTGCATGTTTAGGATTTGTATGGAATCAATATGAGCATAGGGATATTCTCTAGTTTTATTTTATTAAATCTTGTGGTGAGAATGCTTAGCTAGGTTTTTATCCAAGTTATTAGGAGTATTTTCATGTGGATCCAGTACCATTTTGGTACTGGTTAGTACTTGTTTTCATCTCAGTTAGGATGCATTTTATTCTTTAGGAATGCATGTGTAGATTTACTATTTATCATTCATAGTGTTGTTTTCCACTAGAACCTCTAGTTGTATTTTCACAAGATGAATGTTTTGTTTTCCACAAGTTGGACCAGAGGCTTAGTACCTCTTAAATGACATGGAAAACTTAGTGGAACACCCACTGGTTCCCTATCATTTTTTTGAGAAATGATCTATCTCAACCATAGTAGTAATAATAATAATAATGAATATTATCATTTTGGGTGTATGCTTTTGTAGAATTGTTTTGTGAACTTTTGTGTTATTTTTGTGTGTGCATTGCTTGCTGTATGGTGTAGTTGAGTGTCATTGCTTTCTTAGTGTGGTTCTGATTGAGTGTCCTTATTTTTATTTTACGACGATAGAACCCGAAGAAGAGGTAGTTGGTGCCGGAGGCTACTACTACCACTCTTGTTGTTATCACGAGCAGGAACCTCAACTCCTCCAAGGAAAGCCATCCTTAAAGCTTGCTGTTATTCCTACTTATCATTATCTATCATGCAATATCTACTTCTGAAGTTTTACAAAACATTTTATTATCAAAACTATTTTATTGAGTGACTATCATTATTAATATTAATATTATATAGGTATATTATCACTTTGCCATTATTCAACTTGGTGTTACCAAGCCTTTAGCCACCATAAGGTATATAAATACCGCCTGATAATCTTGAGTCCCTAAGTGGACACTTATAAAATGTGCTTTTGTAAACAAAAAGGTGCTATGAAAAGTCCACGGTGGAAAGGCGGGACCTTGTTCACCGGGGAGCTAAAGAGTTGTTTTCAAAAGGTTTACAAAAGGCACATAACCTAGTCTTCGCTGGACAACCAAGAAGTACTGCCACTCTACCCCAATATGGGTACGGGGCCTATCTAGATACTTGAGCTTGTTAGTGTGTGTCCTATCCCAAGTTGCTATAGAGAGGATGATTCTTTGAACCGAAGTGTCGCCAGGAGTGAGAAACGGGACATACACAGTGAGGGATTAAGTTCTCCTCCGGGTGCGACAATTGGGTCCCCTGTTTGGTGATGTGTGACATGGTGCCAGGGGGAATAAACTTAATTGAAGGGATAGCCATATACTAGCTTGTTTCAGAGTGGACAGTTAGGATCATTCTTCTGATGCTTGCATATCGCTGTGTCGATCCATGGGTTGTTCATGGCAGACGTTTGGATCTAGTGGAATGTGTACACCTCTGCAGAGTAAAACTATTCAGCATAGCCGAGCCCTCGGATATGGGCAGTTGAAAGGCCATGTAGCTAGCATTGTGTCAAGTTTTCAAGAGAATGTGTTTTTGAACAAAAAGCTTGTACCGGAAGGGTACCGATGAAAGATCTGGAAATGTTGTTCCAAGAAGTTTTGCAAAGAGAACATCTTTTTATAAAACAAGTTTTATAAAACCTCTTATACATACGATATCTACAAGAGAAAAAAAACTTATATTATTTTCTTCTGAAGTATCTTCTTCAATGAAGATACAGATAAAATGATGCAACCATGATGTCGTCTTAGATGTACACCATGGGTAGTGAGCCCTATTTATAGCCTACCTATGCACCATATAAGCATGTTGCATTTTGTAAGTGTATGAAGGATATCTTGTTGAGTACATTCTAGTGTACTCATATTGGTTTTTCCCTGGCTATTTACTTGGCCAGACTTTGAGGAGATATCGCCGGAGGAGGAGTACGAGGAAGAGTACTATTCCGACGATTATGCGAACTAGACCCGGCTCTCGGTCAGCAGCCTGTTGGTGAAGGCGTGACATGGGCTACCTACGTGTGTTTACTTTCCGCTGTGTGTGAGTTGTGAGACTTTGTCTGTCCTGCGTGACAGTTAATAAAGACTTGGTCATGTGACCATTGGCTTGTAAGACTATTTTTATTCGTGTAATGGATAATGTATCTGTGTACCACTTCGTATGTTGTTCACGACTGAATTCTTGGGATCGTGAATCCGCTTTAGGGCCTCTACAAAGTTGGTATCACAGCTATCCTGACCCTAGGAGCCCTTAGTTAGCATGGACGTTAACTAGTACTCTAAATATACATACATACATATATATATATATATATATATATATAATATACTTGAGTTACTAAGCTTTAAAAGATTCATATACTATCTTCCCTATTTTCTCAAACTCTACTTACATTAAGTTATATCATGTTCGACTCTAAAATTTTGCACACTTGGGTCTAACTTAATCTTACTTAAAATTTTGTGTAGATGGACGTGGTTTTCACCGAGGCTTGCCAGTTGGGACTGGCTAGGGACTTCCCTTTTCGTTTCGAGCGGAGGCTCGTAGCGATGACCGAACTTCTGGATCGTCCCGTTCCCGAGCTGCGGGGAGGGATGATTTTCGGATCTCTCATTGAGGGAGAGTGGTTTGTGGAGTGCACCATACGCCCTCCGCTTACCACTCCTTCAGCGGAGACCTTCGTCTTCGCCACCTTTGAGCGCTCCTCGCAGGAGGGCGCTGTGAGAGTGACCCAGGAGACCATTGCGCACCTGGCACACTTGAGGGACTACCAGTTCTTGGGGTCTAGCTTCGAGTTCCTCGGGAGGAGGGACGAGACCGGCACACTTGTTGCTGTGTCTCAGGACTTCGCAGGTATCGGTTCTCACTTGGATGACATGGAGGTTTTGCTTTACCGCACTCAGTGTCATCTTGAGGACATGAGCATCCTACAACACACCACTGTTGCAGAGTGTCGTCTCCTCTGTACCCACCTGGGTAAGACGATGCTCGACCTCGAGACAACGACTGCACGGACCCAAGCCTTGGCGAGTCAGCTGCGACCACTCGTCTGGCCCGTACCCATCTCACCACCAAGGTGGGATCACTTCCGGAGGCGAACGCGATTCTGCGTGAGAGCCTGAAGACTGCTAGAGAGGACCTAGCCACTCGAGACTCCACACTCGAGGAGCTAGAGGAGGAGAACTCCGAGCTCCGCAGGGATAACGAGGATCTCCTAGTTGACGACGACATCATGTCATATGCAGATGGGATGGACATGAGCGAGCAGAGCAGGCAGGAGGACGACAACTCAGTTGAGGAGGAGGACCCAGAGGATCTCCTCTTCGACGGAGACAGCTCTTAGGACTAGTCGTAGTGCCTCTTAGTTTGTGGAGTTGTGCCAGTGAGATGTACGCCGACCCTATAAGGCGAATCCCCCTCGATGTAGCTCTGAGGAGCGTAGTTGTGGTAGATGTCTGTTGGTGTCTTGTGCTATGTAGGACTCGATGCTATGAGTATGATGTTGTTTGTATGATATCTATGTTTTGAAATTTGTCTCAATCCCTAAAACAAATCGTTAACCTAAACAAATCACTTGTCATTTTCTTTTTGGATTTTTAGACACTCCTTTTTGTTCCTCAAATTTTTGGTGTTCTAAAAACAAGAAGTCTTGCTGCATAGTCTTACACATGTCTTAATAAACAGCATGTTGCCGCGTCGGGAACCACCACTACCACCCCCGCCATCGGTGGAGGAATTGTTGGCACTTATGATGGAGGATCGCCAGGCCACTAGAGCCGAGAGTGCTGCCACGATTGCTGCCCTACAGCAGATGGCCGCTGCCAGCGCCAACAACAATAACAATAATGGCGATGACAACGGTAATGGTGGGCACTCAAAGCTAAAGTTGTTTCAGCAGACCAATCCTCCGGTTTTCACCAAGATCGTGGAACGACTTGACGCTGACGATTGGCTTCGCACCATCGCCAACGATCTGAAAGTGGCAGGAGTGGATGAGAATGACAAGGTGCTATTCGCCACCCATTTTCTTGCCGGACCAGCAAGGACTTGGTGGGAGACTACCTGTGACACTGTCGCCCCTGATCACGTGTTCACTTGGGATGATTTCACTTCCCGGTTCCGCAAATATCACACCCCTCAGGGTGTGATGAGAATCATGAAAGAGAAGTTCATGAAACTGAGGCAGAGAGGTATGTATGTGTTAAATACTGGGAGGAATTCACTCTGCTAGCCCGGTATGCACCGGATGAAGTTAACACAGAAGCTAAGAAGAAGGAGAGATTCTTGAATGGGCTGCACGATGAGTTGCAGTGCACCCCAGTTGTCATTCCATTTGCAGATTTGGAGTCACTCGCGGATGCCACGATCATGATGGAGCACAAGAGACAGAATGTTTTTGACAACAGTAAGAGGAAGATGCAGTTTCAAGGTGGACCTAGTGCACCCAGACACCGCCCCACACCATATGCCAGGCCACCACCACACAGGGAACATATCTTTGCGCCAAGAAACCACCATAACAACCACAACCACAACAACAACCACCATCATGGCCACAACAACCACCACAACAACACCAACCGTGCACCCTATGCACCCAAGCCTGGAGGCAGTGGAAATGCAAATGGGAATGGACACAAGCCCAACCATGCTGCCAAGACCAACTAGAACTCAAAGCCAGTTGGAGGATGTTTTGTTTGTGGGAAGGAGGGGCATTTTCTTCGGGAGTGCCCAAGCAAGACCACTTCACCAGCCCAGAACAATGCAACCAAGATGACACATGCACCAGTGCCCAAGAGGCAGAATGTGACCAGAGGACACCTGAATCATGTCACTGCTGAGGAGGTTCAGGACACGCTAGATATGGTGATGGGTACGTTTCCTGTCAACTTTGTACCTGCTGAAGTACTGTTTGATTCGGGTGCATTGCATTCTTTTGTTACTATGCCCTTTGTTGAAAAGAGTGGGATGAAACACACCCTTATGCAAAACCCTATGCTAGTAAAAATACCCGGAGCCAGCACAAAAACCAACCGTGTTTGCAAAGAGATACCCGTGGACATTCAAGGGAAAACTTTTCATGCCGACCTGATAGTAATGGGATCCCAAGGGATAGAAGTAGTACTAGGCATGAATTGGATGACCAAGTATAGTGGTGTGATTGACTGCACCAGAAAGTCCATATCATTGACTGCCAGTGATGGGGAAAGGGTTGCCTTCGCCGCAACCAAGTCAAAGTCAGAGATTCACTGCCACACTGGTATAGACACACCTGCACTTGAGGAAGTTCCGGTATGCCTCCTGATCGGGATATCGAGTTTGTTATTGAGTTGATACTCGGCACTGGACCCATAACACAGAAACCTTATCGGATGAATCCGAAGGAGCTAGATGAGTTGAAGAAGCAGCTGGATGACATGTTGAGGAAAGGTTTGATTCTCCCTAGTGCATCACCATGGGGATCACCTGTCATTTTTTCGGACAAGCGGGACGGTTCCTCACGTCTATGTGTGGATTTCCGTAAGTTGAATGATGTTACCATCAAGAATAAATACCCGCTGCCCAAAATTGAAGACTTGTTTGACCAGCTAAATGGGGTAAGAATTTTCTCAAAGATCAATCTTCGTACTGGTTATCATCAGTTGAAGGTTCGTGAGACCGATATTCCAAAGACCGCTTTCACCACACGTTACGGATTGTATGAGTACACCGTGATGTCTTTTGGTCTAACCAATTTCCCCGCCTACTTCATGAATCTTATGAATAAGGTTTTCATGGAATGCATGGACAAGTTTGTCGTGGTTTTCATTGACGACATTCTTATCTACTCCAAATGTGAGGATGAACACGAAGAACATCTGAGAATTGTTCTCGGAACACTTCAACAGCATCAACTGCTAAGTTCAGCAAGTGCCAATTCTGGTTGAAGGAAGTGGAATTTCTTGGACACGTATCCGGAGGTGGAATCTCTGTTGACCCTGCTCTGGTTCAGTCTGTCGCTAATCAGGCTGCCCCGACCAATCAGACTGAAGTGAGATCTTTTCTGGGATTAGCCAGATATTATCACAAGTTTGTTAAAGGGTTCTCCAGTATAGCCAGGCCACTCATTCAGTTGCTCAAGAAGGATAGCAAGTTCGTATGGACGGACAAATGTGCTGAGAGTTTTCAAGAGTTGAAGAATCAACTGGTGACGGCCCCGGTACTCATTATGCCGGATGTCACCAAGAGTTTCGATGTGTATTGTGATGCTTCCAAGCTTGGTCTTGGAAGTGATGGAGGGATAATAACCCGGTAGGCCAACTCCAAGGTATAACCCGGCCCAAAGGACGCTGCGCAAGATCCGGCTAAGGATAAAGAAACTTCTGGAAGGCCCAAGTTTGTAGGCCTCGTAACCCGGACTGTGGGTTACCGTAAAGGAAAGTTAGAATTTGTATGCGGTGTCCGGGTAGGATTCAGGGTGCGCCTTGGAGAGTAAGCCAGGGGGTACGGGTGCTTTATAAACCGACCCCTAGGCCTAGTTGAGAGAGATCTAAGAACCCTAGTAGTACCGTTTGATATCGAGCATCCAGTGTATACGAGAGATCGAGTTAATATATTGAAATCGAAGACTCGGCGACTTGATTGCCAGCTACCAGATTGAGTTCCATCATGTTTTCCTCTGAGCTAAACCCTCTCCCAAACGCCTGTGTCGTCTTGCCCCAAGATCAGTTACCCCCGGTAACGTCTGCCGTGATAATCCCACGACGGTTGGCGCCCACCGTGGGGCCTGCGTCCAAAGGTGTTTACATCACGGGAGAAGCTCGGAAGAACATGGAGAATCTTGTCGTCGGCGAGATCTACATCGACCACAAAGGAGAAAAGACGGTGGACGATTCCGGCTGGGGGCCAGAGTCGGGTCACCTCGAATCCGGATCCGTCGTGACAATCGGCCGGATCAGCGTCTTCATCGGTATGGTACGTACGTCTGATTTAAAAGGACAATATCATGTGCATACTACGGGAACTTCTGACAGGAACAAAAGGATACTCAAGCAAGTTGTGAACTCGGTTTCCTCGGCTGTTCCGGAACACCTGAGATGGGCGGAACAAGAGATAACATGGAGCAGAAGAGATCACCCGGAAAGAATAGAGCACCCGGGAGTCTTAGCATTGGTAGTCGCACCACAGGTTAATGGTTACGAGTTAAAAAGGGTCCTGATGGACGGTGGAAGTAGCATCAATATCTTGTACTGGGAAACTTTTTCACGCATGGGTCTCAAGGAGTCCCAGCTGCAGAAAAGCTCAACAATTTTTCATGGAATAGTGCCGGGTCACTCGGCATGTCCCGAAGGGAAAATCGCATTGGAGGTAGCTTTCGGAGAATCAACGGATAATTATCGAGTGGAGTGGCTCACGTTCGAGGTAGTCAAATTGCGCAGTCCTTATGACACACTATTTGGAAGACCGGGTTACGCCAAATTCATGGCCAGGCTGTGCTACGTGTATCTACAACTGAAGATTCCAGGTCCTAAGCAAACCATCACCATACATGGAAACCGGGACATAGCGGCCGAGTGCGACGAAGGAGATTCGGTAATGGCCGAGCAGGCTTGCAGAAAAGAGGAAATCAAGTATTATCGGTCTCAAGTAGACCCGGAGGACAGGACCGCATTGAAAAGGCCGAACACTGAGGACGAAAGAGCAAAATTCAAGGCAGCACAAGACACCAAGATGATAGACTTTGTCGAAGGTGATTCCACTAAGCAATTTACTATAGGCTCTAACTTAGACGACGAGCAGGAGAAGGCACTTGTGGAGTTCATTCGTTCAAATGCGGACGTATTCGCCTGGACACCTAGCGACATGCCGGGTATCCCTACAGAGTTGGCAGAGCACAGTTTGCATGTAGACCCCAAGTCCAGGCCTGTGAAGCAGGGCTTGAGGAAGATGAATGAGGAAAGAAGAAAAGCTATAGGTGAAGAAATTGCTCGGCTATTGACAGTCGGCTTCATCATGGAAGTATTTCATCCGGACTGGTTAGCAAATCCGGTGCTAGTGATGAAAAAGACCAATGAGTGGAGAATGTGTATTGATTTTACGAGTCTCAACAAGCATTGCCCAAAGGATCCGTTCGCTCTACCAAGGATAGATCAGATCATAGATGCAGTAGCTGGGAGTGACCTATTGTGCTTTCTGGACGCTTATTCCGGGTATCATCAGATTAAACTCAAGAGGGAGGATTGGGAGAAAACATCGTTTATAACCCCTTTGGGCCTTCTGTTACAAGACCATGACATTTGGGTTGAAGAACGCTGGCGCAACTTATCAACGGTGTATTCAGAAGTGCTTCGAGGACCAAATTGGACGCAACGTCCATGCTTATGTGGATGATGTGGTTATCAAGACCAGGAAGGCAGAAACATTTATTGACGATCTGAAGGAAACGTTCAAGAACTTAAGGAGGTATCAGATGAAGCTTAACCCGACAAAGTGCGTATTTGGAGTCCCAGCCGGGAAATTACTTGGCTTTATCGTTTCAGAGAGAGGAATTGAGGCAAACCCGGACAAAATCAAAGCTATCCAAGGTCTGAAAAAACCGGAAAATTTGAAGCATGTTCAAAAGCTCACGGGCTGCGTAGCAGCCTTGAGCCGATTTATATCAAGACTCGGAGAAAAGGCAATACCCTTATACCGGCTCTTGAGGAAATCCGATAAGTTTGTATGGGATCAAGAGGCGGATGAGGCGTTCGAGGCACTAAAGAAGCAGCTATCTGAAGCACCAGTGCTAGCGGCCCCGGGTCCTAAAGAGCCTATGTTGCTATACGTGGCAGCTGGCCCCCGAGCCGTCAGTGCAGTCGTGGTTGTGGAGCGTAAAGAGGATGGGAAAGGTTATCCAGTCCAGAGACCGGTTTATTATGTCAGTGAAGTATTATCAGAGGCCAAGCAGCGCTATCCGCATTGGCAAAAACTGGTTTTCGGGGTCTTTATGGCCAGCCGGAAACTGAAGCCATATTTCCAGGAACACCCCATAACCATGGTTAGCTCAATACCAATGTCGGATATCATTAGAAACTCGGATGCAACCGGAAGAATAGCCAAATGGGCGATAGAAATGGGGGATTATCACATCAGCTACGAGCCCAGGTCAGCAATCAAATCTCAGCCTTTGGTTGATTTCGTTAATGATTGGACACACACAGGCATGACTACCACGGTTCCAAACTCCGAGTCATGGACCATGCACTTCGATGGATCAAAGCAGTATGAGGGATCAGGAGCTGGGGTGGTGCTAACATCACCCAAAGGAGACAAATTAAGTTACATATTACAAATTCACTTTGACTGTTCCAATAACGTGGCCGAGTATGAGGCCCTATTGCATGGCTTAAAGGTAGCCAAGGAGATGAACATCAAGAGGATACGATGCTTCGGAGATTCAGACCTTGTGGTACAGCAGGTCAGGAACTTGGGATAGAAAGGACGCGACTATGGCAGCATACCGCAGGGAAGTTGATAGGGTTGCGGGATGTTTTTCCGGGTATGAGGTGGAGCATATAGATAGAAGAAAGAATGAGGCAGCCGACGCCCTCGCTAGACTCGGCTCGCGCAGAGAACCGGTCCCACCCAACGTTTTCCTGGACGAATTATGGCGACCATCAGTTAAAACCGAGTCAGAGGAGGAATTGGTAAGTCAAGACCCGGATTTAGGACTCGTGGCCACTGTACGCGCTATTCCAGAGTGGACAGAACCATTTTTGGCCTACCTATCACGAGGCGAGTTACCACAGCAAGAAGTGTTAGCAAGGCAAATTTCGCGGCGAGCAAAGGGATATTCTATCATCAACGGGGAGTTATACAAGAGAAGCACCGCGGGGTCTTTTTGCGTTGCGTGGCACCAGAAGAGGCCGGCAGATCCTCAAGGAAATCCATGAAGGCGATTGCGGGCATCATGCATCCACAAGATCCCTTGTGGCCAAGGCTTATCGACACGGATTTTTCTGGCTCACGGCTCTAGCAGATGCGGAACGACTAGTAGCAAGGTGTGACGGATGTCAAAGGTACGCTCGCCAAACACATGTGCCATGGAATTACGGACCATCCCGTTAACTTGGTCGTTCGCTGTTTGGGGATGGACATGGTTGGCCCCTTTCATATGTCACCTTGCAAGAAGACACATCTTTTAGTGGCTATTGATAAATTTACCAAATGGGTTGAGGTTATGCCAGTTACTAATTGTGAAGCAGCCACAACAGTCAAGTTCCTGAAAAGAATTATCTACCGGTTTGGGTATCCCCACAGCATAATTACCGACAATGGAACCAACATGTCCCTTGGTGAGATGGAAAAGTTCTGTGGCAACAATGGAATCCGGCTTGATGTAGCATCAGTGGCTCATCCACAGGCCAACGGACAAGTGGAGAGGGCAAACCAAGAATTGCTCCGCGGGTTGAAACCACGATTGCGAGTACCCTGTATCAGAGCCGCTGGCGCATGGGTCGAAGAGCTTCCTTCCGTGGTTTGGGGTATCAACACTACACCTAACAGATCCACTCAAATGACACCCTTCTTCATGGTCTATGGTGCGGAAGCAGTGTTACCGAGTGACATTATCCATGATTCACCGCGAGTATCAGCTTACGTTGAAGTGGAGAATGAAAAGACCCGGCAGGACGCCGTAGATGTGTTAGAAGAACAAAGGGAACAAGCCCTGGAGAGATCAGCCATTTATCAGCAAGGTTTACGGAGGTATCATAGCCGGCGCGTGAAAACCCGGGTCTTCCAGGAAGGAGACTTGGTTCTGCGCCTGGTACAGTCAAACGAAGGAAAACACAAATTATCACCGCCATGGGAAGGACCGTTTATCATAAGTCGGAATCTGCATAATGGATCGTATTACTTGGTAGATGCAAGGGAGGAGTCGGCTACAGTTAATGACACCGCTCACACCACTTCATCTATGCAAGAAAGAGACAGTCCATGGAACGTGGCTCAGCTACGTCCATATTATACTTAGTAAAGACTATTGGCAAGAGGAATTGCACGATGTAACAGGCAGCAGGTTTCAGACGTACTCTTTTCCTATCCAGGGTACCCTTGGGAACTGGATGGGTTTTTAATGAGGCGGCTTGCTGACCTAACTTTTTCATATCAAGTAAAGAGATGGTTATTCTTATGTTCTTCAGTCCCAGTACGTTGCATATATTCAGGTCTTGGGGGCTGATTGCTTGAATAGCACAGTTGCAAACTCAAAGACCCGGCCTTGATGCCTATGAGTTATGAGGGCCGATTACTCGCAAACGAGTACGACTGCAATCTCATAACCGGACAAAGGAGCCAAATTTTCTTGACTTTTCTTACTTAAGCTCGATGTGACTCGCACTAAAATGGCATGATTTGGTCGCTTACGATTACAATCAGCCATGAAGCCCAATGGGACTTGGTTGACCCTGTCTTCGTACAGATGTAACAACATGATATCCATGCGAAAGCCGGCTTATAGTACAAGATAGTCAAAAGGGTCATCTAAACCACAAGTTATGCAGAGTACAGGGCTAATAGCCGGAAACTCAACGATTATTAAGCATAACTTCAGAACCTATGTGAAATGGCTCTGGACTTTTTGGACTTAGCAGCAAACAATGCGTTCTCCTTAAAAAATCACGTATCCCCAACCCAGAAATCCGGGTCTTGGGGACTCGGGATCTTGAGAAAAAGAAAAACTGCTTAGTTGTTCAAGCTCAAAAAGTCCAAACATCCGAGTCTTGGGGGCTTGGGGACTTCGAAGCAAGTCCGCTTGTCAACACCCATGAAACCGGGAAACCGAGCCTCACAAAAGGAACAATAAAGAAAGTCGGATATCTAGTGCAAATGAGTTCAAAAGTGAATAAATTTAAAAGCCCCGAAGAGGAATAGAGTGTATCAAGACCTTAGCGTGCATTGCAAAATCCCGGTAAATGATATCAAAGGTGCACAGGCGCACCATCCAAAAAATAATTGTTTAAACGGCACATCGGCCGACTGACGCATGAGAAGTGGCACGAAGGAACAGGTATCACTCGGCATCCTAAGCCCCGGCATCCATCTTCGCCTCACCCTTGCCGTCACTTGGGGTAGCAGCAGCACCCGGATCAGCAGTGCCGGCTCGCGCAGGAGGAGGAACGACTGGTGTGGAGGTAGCGGGCGCAGAGTCGGCTTCAGCCTTCTTTTTAGCAGCCTCCTCCCTCAACTTAGCAGCTTCCTCCTTCCATCGGGCAAGCATGTCATACGGCTCGGGAAGATCCGACTTAATAGCTTCACCAGCAGCATCATAAGCAGGAACGAGGGAATCGACATCTAAGCCATCAGCAATCACGCTGGCCGGGTAACGAACCTCCTTCTGGACGGCCTGGAAATCCTTCGCGGAGAACTTGGACCCATCAAGCTTGTATTCCGGGAAACCGCCCATAAGCTTGGCTAACTCGAGCTTAGGGAAGTAAGCCTTGGCAAGCGCAAGACCCCGGTTACTCCAACCCGCAGGACGAGCGTTTCCAGTGCCAAATCCACTCGGGGATAGTGGAGCAAGCGTCTAGCATTCTCTTCAGGTCGCCATGCCCTTTACCCGGCCACCGTATTTCTTGAAGGATCCATTTGGTTCCGGCGCATAGCTTCCGGATTACGCTCTTGATAGTTTTCAGCCTGGCAATGTCACCCTCGTCCGGCATCACTTCATCCGGACCTGCAGAAATGGAAACATGAGTCAGGAAATTCCGGCTATTTATCAAAAGAATAACCCGGATGAAAAAGCGTACCAAGCAAACCACGGTACGTATCAGCAATTTGAACAGAAAGGCTCGTCAGATCATCTTCTGCGGAGTGAGCCCTCCTCCTATATTTCTTCATTATCGTCCTGCTCCTCCTGGCCTCAGCCTCGGCCGCCTCACGTAGAGCCACCTCCTTTTCAATGAGCTTGGCGGCCTTGGTCAGCTTCTCCTCAGATTGAGTCACGAAGGACTGCATGGATACAAGGAAGGATTAGCCGGGTAAAGGGGTAAGTTATCAGTCGCTTATATCGTAAATTTCCAAGCAAATTGTGAATTAATTCGCTCGGAACTTGGGGACTGGATAAGGACACAAGCAATATTAGTTGGGTTTACCTCGTGTTTGGCTATTAAAGCCTCCAAGATGTTCTCTTCATTATCCCTCAAAGCGCACAGGGTTTCGAGCATCTGGGCAAACGTCAGGTCCTCGGGTCGGGCACCGGAAGAGCCGGCAGCCTGGTCACCTGATGGGGGAGCTCTCCCCGCTCTGGGAGTTGAGACCCGGATAGTCTGAGTATCCGGGTTGGGAGAACCCATCCTTGTGTCCGGAACCTCGATCTCCTCGTCTACTGGTTCGGATGACTCAGGAGACTCGGCGGCTTGTTCCTGGTTGTTCTCAGTATCACCGCCGGTCGCGGCGTCTACGTTCTCAGTCGGCTCCTCTGTCTGACGGTTATCCACCTCCCGGTTATCCATCTCCACATTCTCCGGGTCACTAACGGTGGCTTGAGCACTAAAGAAAGATGGGAAGAGGCAGTTAGCAATGGTGATTGAAAATTGTCAGGTATCAAAGGATGTCATATAGCAAAAGCTTACCCGGTATTTACGGCGTAATCCGGCGGGAGTTCGCCGCTGGAAGCAGACGAAGTTGTCAAAGGAACCGTTAGCGGAACCCGGAATTGCCCGGTGCGTGGATGGTTAGGAGACGGGTGGCGCTGAGGAGAATTGGAAGGACTAGGCGGAGGAGCACTGGCACGATGGACGGGGGAGGTGGAGATGCCCGGGTTAAGAGGATCCTCACCCGGGGAACTCCGAGTCACTCTGTGCTTGGCTGGAAGAGAATCCTTCAAGTACGACGAGTTCGATAATTGATGATTAAGTTGTCGCATGGTATCAAAGGAGTAGGGCTCAGAGGACATAGAAGAGAAAAGAACCTTGAACACTACCCCTTTGGCCTTCCTCTTGGCCCCAACTGGAGTTTCTTGATCAGATTCGGTAGCTTCCGGGTCGTCTTCGTTCTTCTCGTCTTCGTCCTCCGGTCCTGCGAACCAAGTATGTATCCATGGAAAAGTTAAATAGGAGGATAACGATGCAAGTAAGGGTAACACAAGATCCGGGTGAATACCTTCATCACCGTCAACCGGCTCGTCTTCGTCTTCCGGGTCTCCGGAAGAGGGGGGAGGTCTCAACTGTCCAGAAAGGGTCACCGGTCTGGGACGGAAAGGTGAAAATAAGAGTTAGGAGTAGTATCAAGTCAAGATGAAGAAATAAGCTTATGAACGTCAGGTCTTACCGCTAGGGCCGGGTTCTCCCGAGTAAACGGAGGTAACCCGGCGATGTTTTTTATCACTTCCAGCTTCTCCGTCAGGAAACCCTTGATGGTTTTGTTAGTATCCCCGGCTGCAAAGCTCTTGGTGGAATATCGGAGTGCATCTGTGGTGTGCCCCGAGTATTCGCACATCAATTTGGTGCGGATGGAATTGGGTTGGATACGGAAGTCAACCCAAGTTTTCACTAAGTTGAGCCCAAGAAGGCCCTGGGCTGAGAGAACGGCTAACTTAGCTAGCAAAGGTATGATTGCTTCCTTGTCTGAGTCAGGGGCGAAGGCATTGAAATTCTCGGAGGTATTGAGGAGGCCCTCCGAGTAACCCGGCAGTCTCTTCTCGCCGGGTGGAGAGGTGTCGTGGCAGTAGAAGAAGGATAGTTGCCAGTGTTTAACATGGGAGTTCAGATTAAGGGTTGGCATTGGGGAATTTTTGCGGCGTTGGATTGATACCCCGCCGCAAGTGAGAAGTGCTCCATCACCGTTTTCGCGGCATGGCTTGCACTGGAAGAGTTCAATAAAGAGAGTCAAGCTTGGCGGAGTGCACAAGTATGACTCGGATAGGACAATGAAGTGAGTAATATTCAACATAGAGTTAGGCCCTATGTCAAATATCCTGAGGCCATAATGGCTCAGGACCTCACGGAAGAAAGGGTGACCCGAGGACGGAATCCCCGGGTCACGTGCTCCACGAAACAGATTACCTCGCCGTCGGTGGGGGTGGGCCGGGTCTCGTCACCCGGCGCCCTCCAGCGAATGTCCTTATGAGGGGGGAGGACCCCCAACTCGGCCAGCTCTTCCAGCTTGGCCTTTGTGACTGTGGATCGCCCCCAATTGGCAGATATGGATTGGGTTGCCTTCGCCTGGGCCGGCTGTTTCCCTTGCCTTTTGGGAGCCATGGGATCAACCTGCAAACATAAGGAAGAAAGATACAGGAAATAAGACTCGGGAATATTAGGTTATCCGGGCATGCACTTGGAGTATCAAGAAAGTATGAAGACCAAGAATTATCCGGGTATCACATCACGGAGTGGAGGTTGCGAGTTATCCGGGTATTAAGTACAACTCTAGAAATTATTGTTCACTTACGTATTGAAAAGTGTCTGAGGAAGACGGATGGTTGCGCATGTATCTACTGCAAGCAAAAGAGCCGGAAAAGGGGGATTTTCCGGGTGTCAATGATATGCGCGGAAAGTTGGGATGAAATGGATCTGGGTTGGAAAACGTGCGAACGATTTTACGAAGAAATTGGTGATTAATAATGGTAGGAGGGTGGTGTGTGATCATCAAATAGGTTATTAAAGGAGCTGGCAAGCATCTAAACCATCTAATCCGGTGTGGCGGGGGAAACGGCCCGCGGGTTGACCAAGATCCAATCCAGGATGAATCATAAAATTGCGGGGCTAAATTAGCAAATACAAGGAACTTACAGGGAGATACTGGAAGCCTAATGCGATGGCTGCGGGCGGCGTGGTCTGAATGCCCCTTTGCGGTTCTTGGAGAGCAGGACGAGGGCGCGGGGATGGAGCTTGGTGGCGGAGCGGATGGTTTGAGAACGAACACGGCCGGTGGTGGCTTTGTTCCGGTGGCGAGCCCTAGATTCTTGTGGTGGCGTTGCGAGAGCGCAAGGTGTGAGGAAGGAAAGAATAAGTTGGAGTGAGGCGTTGGGTTCTAGGTTACCCTTTGAGCACTATTTATAAGGTGAGGATGAACCTATTCTAACGGCCAGAAGCCAGAAATTATGGGGTAATGGCTATCCATGCGGATTTTGCGAGATATGCTTCAGGTATTGAGCGAGGTATCCGGGCGAAAAAGAGAAAGAAATCCGTTCCGTGATATCAGGGTCAATTATCGAGTAAAAGTATAGAATCTTGACGTTTTTATCAGGGCTTTGACCCGGAAATCTGAGTAGTGTGCTTGGAGGGAAACCGGGTTACTATATGGCCACCATGGAGTTAGGCCTAGTTATCTATCAAAGCACCTTGACCCGGCCTCCGTACACTTGTGCGTTTGATATCTTTGCAGGGAATAGAAAGCGCTTCAAGGAAGGATCCGTGAAGCCCAAGCTATTCTGGGGACTACTGATGGAGGGATAATAACCCGGTAGGCCAACTCCAAGGTATAACCCGGCCCAAAGGACGCTGCGCAAGATCCGGCTAAGGATAAAGAAACTTCTGGAAGGCCCAAGTTTGTAGGCCTCGTAACCCGGACTGTGGCTTACCGTAAAGGAAAGTTAGAATTTGTATGCGGTGTCCGGGTAGGATTCAGGGTGCGCCTTGGAGAGTAAGCCAGGGGGTACGGGTGCTTTATAAACCGACCCCTAGGTCTAGTTGAGAGAGATCTAAGAACCCTAGTAGTACCGTTTGATATCGAGCATCCAGTGTATACGAGAGATCGAGTTAATATATTGAAATCGGAGACTCGGCGACTTGATTGCCAGCTACCAAATCGAGTTCCATCATGTTTTCCTCTGAGCTAAACCCTCTCCCAAACGCCTGTGTCGTCTTGCTCCAAGATCAGTTACCCCCGGTAACGTCTGCCGTGATAATCCCACGACAGGAAGTGTTCTCATGCAAGAAGGAAAGGTCATCTCGTTTATCTCACGCCAGCTGAGGCCACATGAGTTGAATTATCCTACTCATGACTTAGATCTTGCTGCAGCTGTACATGCTCTCAAAGCATGGCGACGTTTCCTTATTGGGAAGAGGTGTGAAATC
>JAPCYS010002025.1:0-44605 GCA_028641055.1 Alopecurus myosuroides
GAGTGTGCGTCTATCACCGATCGAGCAAACGGGCTGCCGCTGCGTCGCCTCATCGGGCCGCAGCGCCGCCCCCCGTGGTTCTCACCGCGGCTGCATCACTCCGCGCGTCGCCGCTGCGTCCCCCTCCGGGTAGCGCCGCGTCACCCTGTCCTCGCCATCCACGAGGCCAAAGAGAAAGGCCATCACCACTACCACGCCGCTTGTTGTAGAAACGCCCGCGAAGTCCACCTTCCAGAGCCACCGCCCCGGCGTCCACGAGCTCGAGCCATGGTAGTGACATCAATGCATCGCGAGGTCAGCGAATCGAACGAGTTAGAGCGCCAACATAAGAAAACCGCATGAGCGGCAGAAATTCAGTAGACAGGCGACCGCCTGCCACCCTCCGGTCGCACTACGGCCCCGGCCGCGCAGCATCCACTTTCCTTCACCGTCAACAATGGTCAGCGACCGGACGTAGCAGCAGGGCCTTCCAGGCCCAGATCAGCTCTAGGAGACAGACCAAGATCATGCCCGACTAGCCCCGCCACCGCGTTGCAGCGCCATGGCCGTCGCCGCCACCCACCTGCAAAGCTTCTCTCACCTCTATCGTCTCCATTTCACCGGGCACCCCACCGCCACGCCTCGTCGCCAGCCGGCCTGGGCTCGAGCCTACCTCTCGGAACGACGAACAAGGGAGTAGGCGGGGAAGGCGCAGTGCCCACCCGAGCCACTGCCACGAAGGGGGAGAGGAGAGCTCGTTCCCGGGACCGCCTTCTCGGTGCTCAAGGGATCCAAAGTTCCCTGGGAGGAAGGGACGGCTGAAGGAGTGGGATCCCTATCCCTATCCTTAGCGGGCACAGAAGGAGAGGCCGGGGCGGAGGTGGGATCTGCCGGATTCACAGCAAGGGAAGTTTCCTGTGTCTTAGCGATTTGCAGTTCCCTGGCTAAAGCTAGTTCCGCTTGGGCACGCTCAGAAGCTCTAATAATGGACAGGAAGTCCTTCGGCGAGTCAAGACTCGTGGGTCTAACACAATTCCGCTATCGATCGCCACCGCAAGTAAATGATCATCGTTAACATCCGCAAGGGGGTAAAGTGGTTGAGACAAGGTACAGACGTACCTGTGTTGTTGCGAGCAGCCGCCCTGGCAGTAGCTCGGTCCAGCACCGAGCCCTCCGTGAGCCATCGTGTCCGGATACGACGACCTGAGTGACCAAGGGCTCGCCTTCGTGGTCGCCCCGACCATGAACCTATCGACGGCGCTCGCCGGCCATTTGGCCTCCTCAACGCGACGCACGGCACCGCAAGCGACCACATATTGGCAGTCGAGCTCGACACAATCATGAATCCCGAGTTCAGAGACATCAACAGCAACCACGTGGGCATCGACATCAACAGCCTCGTGTCGCAGCAGGCTAAGCCGGCCGGCTACTACGGCGACGACGGCGCCTTCCAAAACCTGACGCTGAATAGCCGCAAGCCGATGCAGGTGTGGGTGGACTATGACGGCCAGGCCCGACAACTCAATGTGACTTTAGCTCCTGAACAGGAGCCAAAGCCCAGAGATCCTCTGATCTCTGAAGCCATTGACCTCTCCACCATCCTGGCGGACACAGTGTATGTTGGCTTCTCGTCGTCATCAGGCGTGGTGAACACACACCACTACGTGCTTGGATGGAGCTTCAACTTGGACGGACCTGCCCTGCCGCTTGACTTTTCTAAGCTTCCCGCCCTGCCATGTCTGGGTCCAAAGCCTCGGTCCAAGGTCTTGCTTGTGCTGCTACCAATAGCCACGGGGTTGTTCATCGCTGCAGTGCTCGCTGCCGTTTCCTTCCTGGTGTCCGACACCGGTTCGCTGAGGTGCGTGAACATTGGGAGGACGAGTTCGGCCCGCATCGCTTCGCATACAAGGATCTGTTTCATGCTACCGACGGGTTCAAGAACAGGAATATCCTCGGCGTCGGAGGGTTTGGAAGAGTATACAAAGGGGTTCTGCGTGCAGCCAGTTTGGATATCGCGGTGAAGAGAGTCTCCCATGACTCGAGGCAAGGAGTAAGGGAGTTCATTGCCGAAGTGGTGACTATTGGCCGCCTCCGCCACCGGAATCTGGCACGGCTACTAGGGTACTGTCGGCGCAACGGTGAACTCCTCTTGGTCTATGACTACATGGAGAATGGTAGCCTTGACAAGTACTTGTACGGCCAGAACGGGTTAACTCTGCATTGGCCTGAAAGGTACCGGATCATCAAAGGTGTGGCATCAAGCTTATTGTATCTACATGAGGACTGGGAGCAAGTCGTGGTTCACCGGGATATAAAGGCAAGCAACGTGCTCTTGGATAGGCAGATGAACGGACGGCTAGGTGATTTTGGCCTAGCAAGGTTATATGATCATGGAGCGGATGCGCAAACATCACATGTGGCTGGCACAATGGGATACCTCGCACCAGAACTTGTGCGCACCGGGAAGGCAACGCCCTCAACCGACGTGTTCGCGTTCGGCGTGTTTCTCCTAGAGGTCGTACGTGAGGCCTAGCGTGCGAAAGGCGATGCAGTACCTGTAAGCACGACCGATGCAGTTTTTGACGGCGTGGAGCTAGGCGCATCGGTGTGGCTATGTTATGGGTGAGATCGCAGGACTGAGCCGCACCACACACACACTAGGCTGAAAGTCAGAGAGAGAGGGACGTGTAGTGACTGAGGCACGCCGCATATACGTACTAGGCTAAAATTCAGAGAAGGCCGCATATGCTACTTATCGACGAACAACGTGAGGTACACGCCTGGTCTTCCCTCCTAACTCGTCTACGAACGACGCGCTCTCGTCATCACGTTGATCCCCAACAGGGACATCGCAGCGCAGTCCGTATATGGCAAGAGACACCTGCATCGCCTGTACCTAGCATGCGTAAAGTGCCTGCTGACGTATCTACCAACTACGTGGTCAAACTGGGTCTCCTGCCTCTCGCTCGTCTACATGTACGCCTGGCTCAAACCGTCCATGATTGATAACTACTTAGCACATGTCGCAAAAGAAGAGCTGCCATGAATTTTCGGCAGAGGTATTTAATTAATTCTATCGCCTCCATCCCAGCTTCCAACTGATGCATCATGCATTCATGCTACAGGTTCTGTTTTTACATCCAAAATCTCTGCGCCTGGACGACTTGTGTGCTCAACTACTCCCTCCGTCTCAAATTAATTATCACAAAGATGGACAAAAATGGATGCATCTAGACATAATTTAGTGTTAGATACATCAACTTTGTGACAATTAATCTGAGACGGAGGGACTACGTGAATGTATGCAGGCTATCACGGTGATCATGAAACAGAGTATGGAAACAAACATAAAATTCCAAAAGGCGGATGGGGCTTCATTGTGCGTGACTCATCCGGAATGGTAGTTGGGACTGCAGCGGGGAGGATTGATTATGTTGTTGATGCTCTGCACACAGAGGCCGTGCACCCAAAAGTAAATATTCTTATATTTGGAGGCGGGTTTCGACACACATACACGACACGAAGCACCCGTGCATCGACAGTCTACCGAGGAATCACCCGAGATAGCTGAAGCCAAGAATGCACCCGCAACGCCATGGAGGAGGGTCCTCCATCTCCACCGGTCGCCACGAGAAGCAGCACACAACCAGGGGGTGGAGGCAATTAGATCGAATGAGTAAACCATGCATATGCTCTCTCGCTTCAGTTTACCAAAAGAGAGATTTAGGAACTGTACTTACCAAGAATCCCATTCTGTTTCAGATTCTTCATAGAACCTAACAAATGAGAGGAATTCAGCATGGGGACTGGTAAGAACAAGAGTAGGCGAACAATCGAATGGATGACCAAGGCAGCTGCTCGCTCACCACTCCACTCCTCGGCGCGCCTCCTGTCGCCACTTCACTTCTCCCCTCCCCTCGCCTCGCCAAGCCCAAGTCACAAGTCACGCGCATACCGCACGCGGCTAGTGACTATGGGCTTGGATATATAGTAGAGCTCTGTAGGTTGAAGGCAAAGAGAGGCAACTAGGGACGTGGATCCAATCTTTTCCTCTGCTAATTGTTGCTTCTTGGGAAGAAGATGAACGGCCGGGATTGCTACCGCTTTGGATTGATGACGTGGAGTGGGAACTAGACGTCCCGCAAAAATACATGTCCAATCAATGATTGCAGACTGTCCAGGTCAATAAAAAAGTAATTGTAGACTGTTGGGTTAGCGTGCTAGAGTAGACTACTTTTTAGGAACCGGAAACGAGACATGCTGCATGCCCACCGCTTTCTCGGTCCACATCAGCGAGCTGAATACATATCGTTTTGCTCTGTCAGAGAGCAAATTATTTACGTATTATCCTTTTGCTCGGTTTCAATAGACCGCAAGAGGCCAAATTAGTCTGGAATGCACGTACAACGGTTTTGTGTATGTTTTTTCTTTTCTTTTTGAAAAAAGATGTGTGCATGTTAAGATGCATAAGACAATATTCAAAGTTTGAGTTGACATGGCCGGAGACAATATCCAAAGTTCTTGCATCGTCAGTCTATATTAGTTAGTAGTATTATTATTTTTTATTTACGTGCATCTCCATACCAATAAATGTATACAATCTGCACTTGAAAAGTAATCTGCAGCAATCTGCTACTATTATTGGTCCACAACTCTCTGAACAATAACACCAGGTTTCTCATGGGATGGGTGCCTCAGAAACTTTGTGGAAAACTTAGGTCTTTCAGAAATATATTGTGGAAAACGTCGGACGAAAAACACAAACAGAAAGTTGACAGCTAGGACATGCACTGACCAAAATTTGCTACAATTTGACCAGAAAATTTGAAGTGGTTCAGAACCAAAAATATATACAAGAACCCTTTAGCAAAAATAAAATTATACTGAAGAAACACATAGCATGATCAATGTATCCCTGGAACGATGTACAGAAGACTTATTTATTAACACTCTAGATTTATAGTCAAACAATAGATCAAATGTCCAGATTAGGAGTCCAAAAATAGCAGTCCCAGACACTAACTTTGCGTACAAACAGTAACCAAGCCAGAAACAACCCTTGCACAGTGTACATACATTTGTATAACCAGTGTACAAGAAGACAAGTTTTGCTCGATTTAATACAAACATTGCACATCATTCTCCAGGTGTAGATAAAATAAAATGGAGCCCCCAGGTCCAACACCTCAATAGCACATGCCATCCTGTAGCAGCTAGATAGATGCACGCAGAACCCATGCTCCACGTAGAAGAAATACACACAAGAAACCATGTGCGTCCGGCTCACTCTCACGGCAAGATCCGACTACCACTTGTTGAACAAGCTTGGATCACCTGCACGACAACGAACCAACAAAGCTTCACCTCCACGAACAGGAGAAGTACCTATTGTACTTGTCATATGCAGAGTTTCAATGTTCAAGATACAGAACCAGCAACGAAGCAAAGTTTCTCAAATCAGTTTGACCTCTAACAAGATAGCATGCCAAATCAGTTTCTCAAATCACAAGCACCGAATTTTGGACAATGGTGTCCTCCTCCGCCGCCGCCTCCTCCTCCTTGCAAGCTTGTACCCTAGGAAATAAGATTAACCACACGCACTGTTTCACAATTCAAAAATCATGCCTCCAAACAAAAATATAAATTTTCACAGATTGCGATACTTGTGTGTCTATTGCCCAATATGTGGCAGGGTATGATTTAGCATGGCAAAAATGTCACATTATTACACTAACATGTTGACATCATAAATCAGTAACAACTGAGAAGTTATTAAATCAAGTTTACGTTCTGCTGGCAGTCGATTTACGTCAGGTACTTGGAAGTGTCGCTGGTGAATACCGTGGTGCTCACCACCACTGAGCTCTTTTTTCCTCAGGGTTGAAGGAGAGCCAAAAAAAATTACCCAGCCCGTTTCTCCCCTCACTCTATATCCGCCACTGGCGAACTCGCTGGCAAACTCGCAGTGCAGCACTTCGACACGCTCCTATACAAGGGAACACCAAATCAGTTCCAAAACGGAAACCTGAGTAGTAGAGTTTTTTATAAACAAACAGAAGAAACATAAGCAGATTATCACTGCTACCATCCGACCCATCAGCGAACTAACACACACCAGCAGTAGTAATTAACATTATTCTAAATCTGAAAATAAAGTAGTAGTTAACCCATCAGCGATCTTCTGTTTGTTGTAAAAACAAACAGAAAAGCCGATAAAACATAAGCCCCATGTCTAAGTATTTCTTGCGATGTTAAATGATTGGCAAGATGCCAAGATTACAACTTCTAGTCTTAAAAGATAACTTGATTTTGAGAACCATGGGCTTAAAAGGCATGGGCCAGAATTGCATCAGCATGTCCTTGTATACAGCAACACAAGAAGAATATTGTTCTAGATTAATCTCCCATAATTAAAGGACCTGCATATTCTTATGTCTGGACAAATACCTTATACAAATAACAAAGGGATGAGTGTGCGCTAAGCATTTCTTGCCACACTAGATGAATGGATAGATTATGCATCTTAGTCTTGTAAGGTAGCTATGATTCTGGTAAACAGTGGGGCTTAACAGAGAAGCATGGGTAACAATTGCATGAGCAGCTCTCCATGCACATATCAGCCCGAGACTAGTTGTCCATATCCCAGTTGTACGCTATTCATACAGTACTTCATTGAGTGCTACCAGGTTAACAGGAAAGTAGAATAACTGCTGGCAAAGCAAGCAGAGTATAATAGTAATTGCTGACAGAGGCAGCAAGCAAGTGGCTTACCCAAGCTCGCATTGCGACAGCACACCGGCGGACCACCCCAATGGCTGACCCCTTGCCCTGCATGAGTTGGAACAAACATGACCAGTTAGCCATGATCTATAACAACATAGAGGTAAAAATACATAGCAACTTACAAGACCTGCATTTTTTTCATGCATATGCTTACACTATACAACGAAGGCATTGGAGAAGGCCACGGTGGCGGCACGGTGAACTCGCCACTGTCACACCCGCTGCGAGGACAGAGGTGAAAGAGGAAGTAGTCGAAGCCAATGGCCATCCGAGCCTAAATAGCATATCTCTATTCTTAAGTGAAAGTGGCCTTCCACTTTCAGAAACCTGACCAGTAGAGAAGTTTGTATAAACAAACAGAAGAAACAGATAAACATAAGGAGATGCTCACTGTTGTAAATAGACACAACAGCGATATAATACACATCAACAATAGTAGTTAACACCATTCTAGATCCGAAAATAAAGAAAGCATCAATAACCCACAATAACCCACAACTTCTGGGATAGTGGTGAGTTCCTTTACACTAATATATCAAGGTACCATGAAAATTTAGCCAACCCACGAAAAAAAGAAGCAGACTATTAACCAGTTAAAAGCTCTAATGTTTCATTCTTTCAAACGGAAATTTTAGCATCTAAACATGGAAAGGTATACAACATTTTAATCTCTGAAATAAGAACAGACACATCATTTCATATTAATAAAGTACGACAGCTGGAAGCATTCCATTAAGCTAAGAACCAAGTACAATATGGTTTGTACTAGTCATATAAAGATGATGAGTGAATTGGGCATCGATATGCATAAGCCTAGCCATCATCTATAAGAACAAAGAAATGAAAGTACATTGCAACATACAAGACCTGCAATTTCCTGTGCATATGCTTAAATTGCAGCATAGCATACCATTGGCTCGATGGCCCTGGTATCACAGATCACGTAGAATTTACCTGAACCATGGAGGCATTGAAGAAGGACACCACTGCCACGGTTGCGGCACGGTGAACTAGCCACCATCGCTACTGGAAGTTGCCTCCTTGTGTACTAAACATCGTACAGCAAAACAACAGCCTTGTGTGCCGAACTCTTGGCTTTTTCTTCTGGTACTATATGGTTGCTGCTCCCTAAACGGAAAAGAAAGTGTTGAGTCGGTTGAGCTATTGATAGTTTAACGCGTTTAATTTCCTAAACTAGGGCATGGTCTTACATACTTCATCGTCTCCCATATCAAAGCTGCTGCAGAACGAATTGTTGCCATCGATCTCGTTGTCGTTTTCATCACCAGTTTTGCAAGACACTCGGCGCATTCCTCTGCAGCTTCACCTCAACAACATTTCTCAGGACCTGTTTTCGAAAAAATATGTTAAGAACTGGAACAGGCTACCGTATATGGATGATATTGTTCCACTATGTTTTTATGTATCTTCAACTTATATGCTGACGATACTAGTCCCAAAACGGAGATGTTATTATTTTCACTTGAATTTCGATGTTCAAGATATAGAACCAGCAACAAAGTTTCTTAAATCAGTTTTGACCTACAACATATAGCATGCCAAATCAGTTCCTAAAATCATAAGCACCAAAATTTAGACAGTGGTGAGAAACTGTAGCTTTTTTTAGTCATGAGTTACCACTTGCAAAATGTGAAGGTGAGCCTAGCATGCATGCATAATAGATACTATTATTCAAGGTACAATTATTAGCAGACTCCTGGTAATTAGTACTCTCTAGTAACAATAATGGATCGGCAGAACGACACTATGAGCTATTTGCAGGATGCTGAATGCCAAGACACCAGATCACACGGCAAAGATTGGACCCTATAAAAAAACAGGAGGATCATGTTGATCGCAATATAAAAACAATGTTTTCGAACTAAGAACTTCTTAGTCTGAATATAAATTCCTAGTTATCCGCACACAGACTGCCCACTGCACTAGTCAAACATATTCCAGCATTGAATTGAATCAGCTGACGTGCTAACAAATTACAGCCAAATAAAGGAACCAGCTCATGTACCCGGCGACTACAGACGGACAGAAGGAAGGTCAAGAAGGCACCTTTGCATGCCTATCTAGATGAGCTCAAGGTGGAAGTCGCGGCTGTGGGCATTCAGGGCGAGCAACTTGACGACGTGGACGCCCCACCTGGCCTTTAGATCAGGCGCGTCCACGGCCTCCCAGTCATTGGGAGGCCCCACAAAGAAGTCGATCGACGAACATCAGCAGCGGAGGCCCAATGACCAGGAGCAGCCACAATCAGCAGTCCAGGCAAAGACGGCCGAACATGATTTTTGCTACACAAGCACATTATGCATTAGTATATGAATTTTTGCATTCAGTTAAAAATAGACTTAATTAAAATCCAAGTTGTGCTCATAACACAAGTGAATTCACCCACACCCAAGAGTTGGACACACATACAAACTGTAATATCCATTTATTTTAAAGTTCACTCCCCTACAAGCTAAATTCCGACCAATACATCAATGTTGCTGGATTGCCAAATTTTTTGAACTAAACAGTGTCAAACCAAGTACAACAGCTCCAGGTGGACGAACTCAAAACCCATGCATAAACAGTAAGTTCCGGCATGAAATAAGACAAACAACCAGTGTTATTATCTAAACTGGCTACACATGTACAAAAAGTTCAAGATCTGAATGACTTTCCTACTGCTTGGAATGGCCAAACTACACATTATACACCTTTCTGTGACGGCTTACTTGCTGGCAACACCAACCTTATGCTGACCAAGACTGATTCCAACCCATGGCATCTCACCTTTCGGTGACGGCTTACTTGCTGGCAGCAGCAGGTTGCGGAGATGGACAGCAACAGAATGTCGGAGTGGTGTCCGGCAGCATCAGCTCAGGGATGTGGCCCGGCGGTAGGAGCAAGAAAGTTAGTGTTGCAGCTTGAGGACATGCCGGAGAAGATGCTGGCAGCAACTCCAGGTTGCGCTGAGAGGCGCTGTCCAAGAACCCCACCAGTGTATGATCACGCCGTCGGCACGGAAGACCTTTGGTTGGCTCGAGGGCACATTATTGACCTGCAAAGCACACACAAAGAGATGAGCTTCAGAATTCTGACCTGCAAGACATGATCATACCCAAAGGTAAAGTCCATTTTAAAGGACCTGCAATCATCTACTATAATAATAAATGAAAGTGCATTGCATCATACAGTACCTGCAACTCTCCATGCATATGCTTACATTGCAGGATATCGTCGACTCGATGCCATGGTGCCACGAGAGCACACGGAGGAAAAAGAAGAGCAAACCGAGAATTTACCTAAACCACAAAAGCGTTAAAGAAGGTTCCAGCTGCCACGGTTGCGGCACTCAAAGTTCCCTCCTCGGCCGCTGGACGTTGTACAAGAAGACCATGGCCTCATGTGCCAAACCAATGGCTTTATTGGTTATCCCTAAAAAGAAAATAAAGTGTTTGAATCAGTTGAGCTATTGATAGTTTGAAGCATTCAAACCATAGCACGGTCTTACAATAGTTCAGGTCTTCATCTCACATGCCAAAGCTGCTGAGGACCAAAATGTTGTCATCGATCTCGTTGTCGTCTTCGTTACCAGTTTGAGCTTGCAAGGCACTCAAAGCATTCCTCGGCACCTCACCTTGACAGCATTCTTCAGGACCTGCTTTCAAAATAATATGTCAAGAACATAATGTATGTGGATGTTGTTCTCCACTGTGTTTTTCATTTCTCTCCAACTTTTATGCTAGCGATACTAGCCCCAAACTAAAAATACTTGGCTAGCTACTTTCTAAAAAGAAAATCCAGGAGATATTGTTCTTTTCGCTTTCATTTCAATTTTCAAGATATAGAACTAGCAACTAAGCTTCTTAGATCAGTTTTGACCTGTAACAAGATAGTATGCCAGATCAGTTTATCAAAATCATAAAACACAGAAATTTGGACAACGGAAAGAAGTGGTAGCTTTTGTATCACGAACTAAGTTACCACTTCGTAAATGTGACGTTGATCCCAGCATGCATGCATAATAGATACTATAATTCAAGGTAGAGTTGTTAGCACTCCTAATAATTAGTACTGCATAGCAGAACTAATGTATACATAGTACGAAACTCAGAGCTTTTTGCCAGATGCTACATGCCAGATCCAATAAACCTATCAAAGAACCCAGATCACATAGCAAAGGTTGAACACTATAAACAAATAGGAGGATCACATTGATAGCAAATATCGAAACAATGTTTTCCAACTAGGAACTTGCTTAATCTGAAGACAAATCTCTAGTTATTCTTACACAAGCTTCCCACTGCACTAGTCAAACATATTCCAGCACTAGGTCGAATCGAATCAAATTAGCGGATGTACTACAAAATCACAGCCCATAAATAGAATTAGCTGCCTATACATGTACAAAAGAATTAAGATTTGTATGAGCTTCCTACTTCTTGGCATAGCAGAAGCACACTTTATATACCCCAAGCTTATCCCGGTCGAGACTGACTCCAACTAGTGGCATCTCACCTTTCTGTGATGGCTTCCTTGCTCGCAGCAGCAGGTTGTGGAGGTGGCGGCAGCAGCATGTTGGAGTAGTGGCCCGGCGGTAGCAGCAGTAAGTCACTGTTCAGGTCGGGTACGTGGTCAAGGAAGAAGCTAGCATCAGCCCCGGGTTGAGCGGAGAGGTGCTGTCTGAGACCACTACCAGTCTACTACCGCGCCGTCGGCATGGCAGACCAATTGTTGGCTCCAGGAGCACATCCTTGAACTGCAAAACACAAACAAGGAGATGTGGTTCAGAATTCTAACCTGCAAGACATCAGATCCAAAGGTAAACCTTTACACGATACATGTTCATAACTTCATATGTATATGAATATTATAATCTGAATAAAATGTACACTTATAGTGCATTATATATATTTGTATAATAGATCCACTAAAAGCATCTCAGGGGAGGGGAAAACCCATATGAATACATTTGACACTTTAGAACTCTTCTTCACTGATTACATCATAAGAAGAAGAATCCAGCCGTAAGCCAACCCAACGAAGCCTTCTACCAAAGCAGAAAAAAAAGTCACTGCTACCCACTAGATGCTAAATTCAAGAATATCCCAACAGCAACAACGTATTGTTGAGAAATGTGAAACGGCATAGTGGCATACCCATAGATATAATGGGATATGACCACAATATCCACATACAGAATACATGCAACACAAAATCAATGGTGTTTGCTAGGAAGGCATAAAGGAAAACCACAAAATTAACTGACAGGGCCAATGCTATGGCATAAGAAGCGAGCTGATCTCTAAATAATGTCTACACAAACCAGATAATATACAGAAGTTTGCAACTTGGAAGATAAATTCCTAGTGCACAACTGACAAGGACACATGCTACCGCAACAACACACAACTAGTTAGCGGACCCCACACTCTATAAGAAATCAGTATGTAGAATTCAAATAAAAGTAAGGATAGTATTTGCTAATTATTAGAAACAGACAGGAAATAGATAGTGAAGCAAGAATACTGGCATGTAAGAATAAGAAGCTAAGATCAAATGATGTGGTATTCTGTTCTTATTGATGCTTTCGCCAGAATCAAAATACAGCAAGATAACAAAGCTATTCTCTCTAAAAACATATTTGATCAAGATTACACAATACCAATCCATAACTTGTAACAACAAGAAGATGCCTTCAACAACAAAAATAGCGGATAACAATTTTTATACTGCATAACCACCGGTTATAGTAATTACAAAGAAACATTTGAGAGAGGATGGATTCCTGTATCCATCTTGAACTTAGATAATTTCTGTATCCATCAAGAACCTAAACCATAATGTGCTCTTGCTTAAAAGAGGTTAAATATCTCCAGTTAAGAGAAGACTTGACATTGTGGCTTACTTGAGCTACATCAGCAAATCCTTATCCTTGCAAGTACTTGCATACCAAGTTCTTGAGCCTTCTCACTTCTGCCCACTCACCAATACTAACACACTAGCACCATCACTGCTCCATATAAAGAAAACCTATAAGTATCACATATTCAGTGCATGAACAAACAAACAGGAGTATTCCACAAGGCTTGCAAATAAAGAAATGACAAGCAGGCACCTTATACAAGAAGAATTCCCAGCAGTAACAGTATAACTTGGGCAGAGCTTCTTCAGTTTTCAGTGGGTCAAACTAAGAAACACAGTTCTCAAATTAGACGGTAGTAGTATCACATGCATATACAAATGTTGTATTTCGTTTTAATTAATCACAAATATTGACAGAAACTTAGCCAAGACCTAGTATGTACTGCCCATTGACATAGCTTAGTGCGTATCATATTTCGCTGCAGAATGCATGAAAACACCACACAAAATATGGCATGCACAACTTACTTTAACCAGTTTGGTTGTCTTGCAATAAAATTTATGGCTACTGCTATCTAACCAGCACTGGAATATAATAGAACCACTACTAACTTTGGCAGAGAAAGAAAATCGTCGAATAGTCTCCCATGCATAAGTGCCACTGTCATGAGCAGCAATCCAAAACCTTCATAAGTTCCATTAACTAGACAGTGCCAAACCCAGTACAACAGCTCGAGGTGGATGAACTCAAACCCATGGAAACAGTAAGTTTTAGCATAGAATAAGCCAAACAGCCAGTGTATTTGTCCAAACAGCCTAGGATACTATTCATTGGAAAATCATCGGAACTCAAACCCATGTATTTGTACAAGAAAATTCAGGATCACACACATTACTCCCCAAACGTATCCCGGTCAAGACTGATTCCAACCCACGGCATCTCACCTTTTTGTGACGGCTTCCTTGCCGGCAGCAGCATGTCGGAGTGGTGGCCAGCAGCAGCAGCTCAAGGACGTGGCCCGGTGGTAGGAGCAGCAAGTCGGTGTTGTAGCTTGATCGAGGACGTTGTCAGGGAAGAAACTGACATTCTCTTAAAATTTGGGCGGATCTTCTTCAGTTTCACTGGGTCAAAGTATGAAATACAATTCTCATATTAGACGATGTAGTATCATATACAAATACAAATGATATATTTCATTTTAATTAATCATGAATACTATCTGAAATGTTGCAAAGAGGTAGTGCGTTCTGCCTATTAACATTTTTTAGCTGAGTCCATAAACATATTGTTCTACTGAATGCATGAAAGATGGAACACGACACTTGCTCTAACCAGCTTGGCTGTCTTACAATGAAATTTTGAGCTGCTGCTATCTAAACCAGATGGGGCATGAACTAAGACATACTGTCTATTTTACCAACTTTTCTATTGACAGGATTTACTATATATATGCTCACGTCGTAGTCAACGAGAGCATTAGTAAAATGAAACCAACAGTAACTTTTGCAAAGAAAGAAAAATCACCAAAACATCTCACATGCGAAAGCGAGACCGTCACAAGCAGCTATCCCAAGCTCATTGCCGGCAGCGGCAGCTCGGGGAGGTGGCCGGCAGCGGCAGCTATCAGATCAGATTGATCCATCTGTTTATTTCTGTTATTTTGATTTTTAGGGACGAGTTGATGATAACATTGAGACAATCAAGAAGCGTCTAAAGTGTTCTAGAGTTTGTTGACTACTACTCTTCAAGGGAAAACGCTCACAAGGTAACTAATTGATTTATTCTGTACAGAAGGTCCCAGATAAGAGAACTCCCCGTGTCCCTTTTAGTTCTAAACAAGGTAATTAGAAGGAATGCACGGAGGAGGGTGCGGAGGGAGAGGTACCTCACTGGGCAGCTGCAGGTTGGGGAGGCCGTCGGCAGGACGGGTCGGGTCGTTACGGCAGCAGCAGGCCGGCGAGGTGGTCGTCGAGCAGTAGGAGCTCCTTCTCCTTGTCTACAGCGGAGGAGGGCCTCGATCTCCAGCGCGTGCCGCTGATGATTTGGCCGTCCCACGAGCAGATGCATCGAGACAGGGATGGAGCGAGGCGGAGGAAGGCACCGGCCGGGAGCCCAGGTCGCTGGTAGGGGAGGCGGTGGGTACAGGGTGACCTGCGGTGGGACGGCGGAGCTCCAGCCGCTCCGTGCTCCGGACGGCGGCAGCCAGCGCCTAGGGTTCAGGGGACACACGGAGGACGGAGTGAATCGGGTGCGTGCGGTGGTCGCGTACTGGGTGGATGCGGACGCCGGTGAGCGGAAAGGCTGGGTCACCGGCTGCAGGCGGCAGCGGCGGCGGGCAGAAAGGAGATCGAGTCGAGGAGGAGAAGAGACAGGGACGGCGTGCGTTTGGATCGAGGAGGAGGAGAGACAGACCGCGTGCGTCTGGTCTCTGGCAGAATGGGGATCGAGGAGGAAATGTGTTGTTTCGTTCGTGGGATCGGTGAAATGTGTACGTGCCAGATCGCCTTCTGTTGAGCGATCCACGCGAAGCGGATTCTCTCCATCTGATTGGATGGCTGGAGACGAATCCCCCACGGATCGAGGAGTAGAGACCGGGTTGTGCGTGCGTGCGCTTGGTGTGTGTTTTCGGTGGGGTTTCGTTGGTTGAAGAGGTGACGGTCCAGTTTGTGTTTTATGAGGCCTGCACGAGGTAGATTTATTGGTGAGATGATTAAGGATAATTTTCTTGTGGAGTGAATGCACGCACCCACGCAAGGAGTAGTACATTACTTATAGATTTTTCTTTTTCCATCTAGTACTTGTAGAGTATTTGATATGTACGAGTCCAAGCATGACATGTAGAGTACTCATCTAATGATGTAGCTAATTCCTGGTCGCAATTCACATAAGAGCAACTCTAACAGAGCATGTAAAACGCTGGGATCTAAAAAACCGGCGGGTTTACGGGCTAGGCCGGTTTTCGGCCGTAGCAGATCTCGTAAAATGAAGTCGGCCCGTAAACCGCTTCTGATCGCCTGAAAATCCAAGGCGTCGATCCCTTTAAGTAGTGGACTTGCGTCCATTTCCAGGTCATGCCCCGCATCTCTTTCGGAGAAGGGTGGTGAGGTCAGGCGGCGATCCCTTTCGGAGGAGGGTGGTGAGGAAACGCGACGCGGGGAAGAGGGCGGCACACCTCTTCACCAACAACAACCTTCCCGTGCCAGCCAAGCTTCTCTACCACGCCCTCCCGGAGTTCGACAGCCTCCACGTGGCTGCTAGGCGCGGCGAGGGAAGCTCGAGCGCGCGCAGAGCTCTTCCCCCGCGCTAGTAAGGACAGAGCCGCGCGAGGAGGCCCTTGCCGTAATACGACCCAACGACATTTGGTTGTTCGTTGTCGGAGCTGGACTTCGTCTCCGACAACGTGGTCGATGTCGTCGCGGCGACACTTCATCGCGCTCTGCAGTGGAGGAGGACGAGAGCTCGAGGCGCAACGCCGCTGGCAAGCCGAGGTGAACGACGTGCTCCTCGAAAAGGCCATCACTGCCTCGCTCGAGGAGCCACTCTACGTCGGCCCTTTCGGCGAGGAGTGAGCGTCATCACCGCGACCTGTAGATCAGGATAGGGATATGGCTACAGCTAGTCCGGTGATCACCGCCGGCGATAAATCATTGTAATCGGTGATCACAGCCGCCTATTTTGTCTGTTCATTCACGGCAATATCAATAAATTGATCTCCCTCAAAGGACTGTCTCCCCGGAAGGGTTCCCTCCGGCATGTGCACCGCCCGCCGCCGTCCTTCCTCCAGCGCGCGCCTCTATTCCCTTTCGGCCAACGTCTAGGTCCCCCACATAGGAGCTCCCCCTCTCCCCCGCCTCCTTTCCCTCTCGGCTCTCGCGACCTGCACCGCCCCCGCGGTGGCTGGGTACCGCGCAGGCCTTTGGCCGGGCGGCCCTGGTGGCGGCGGACCTGAAGACACTACCCTCATGGTCCTTGGCGGCGCGGGGTAGCCATGGCCAGGAGGTGCAGCTCGGCAACACTCGTCCGGCGCGGTGACGGGGGCTCCCTGGTGCTGCGCGGGTGGCGGAGCGACGGCGCTGCCGTTGGTGGCGGGGGCGATGGTGATGGTGCTTTGGCCCTGCAGGCCCAGATCTGGGCCCTTTGGCCCGATTTGGGTTAGCGCGGGCTCGCCGCCTCGTGCCTCCGGCTGGCTCAGCGAGCGGCTCATGACGGAGAAGGCAGTGACCGCGCCGCGCCTGCTGCAGCATGGGGGCGGGAGCTTCGCGGGCCTGTTTGGTTCCGGCCGAGCCTATGGGCCTATATCGAGGGTAGCGGTGGTGGCGGCCTACGTGTTGCAGCATGGCGGAGGGGACTTTACGAGCTTCCCGGGGCTCGGTCGGCCTGCCCGACCTTGTGTGTCCCGGCTGCCGTGTCCGGTCGGCACCCGCAGGTGGCGGTGGAGGACGTCCTCCAGGTGGTTGCTGGTGCTGCCCTCCGGCTTCAATGGCTCGGTTTTGCTCTTGTGGCGTCCGGCCGGCTACCGCTTATGGTGGTGGAGTATGTTCTATCCCGCGTGGTTGTCCTACCGCCAGACCTTGTTTGTGGTTGCTTCGCCTCGGGTTAACCGGCCTTGCTACGTTTGCCATGGTGAGACAACGAAGGTGACTTCAAGACCGGGGTGGTGTGCATTGGTGGATGGCAATCTTGGTGGAGCGCTACACATTGCCCAGAGATGTGGTTTTTTGGGGTCGGGAGAATTCCCTGTCATTTTGGCACTGACGCGGGCGACGCTTTGAGTGTCGTTACTTCCCAAAGGACATCGGATGTACCTCTTCCCCGCTATGTCCAGCGTATCGGGGGAACCCTAGGACCAGTCCGGGCAGCAGCGTCGTCGTCGTCGCTTTCCTTCTTGGATGTGTTGCTTGATACGCGGCAATTCGGAGTGCTAGGATCGCAGTGGGGTTACTCTGGAGGACGCATCGGTTGCGAGTCATTTTCGTTTCGTTGATCCACCAGTGTCGGCTTTATTTTCTCTTCTTTTTCTCCTACTGTTCTTTTGGACGTGATTATGTTGTTTGCCCAGCAGTGGTCTCAATAGTATCGGGTGGTTGCTATATTTATATAGCGGGGCGAAAGCCTGTTTCGGCAATATCAACAAATTTAAATATAAGGTTTCTTTTTACGGGCTCTGCCACTGCCCTATCGTTCTAAACCCAGAAAATTCCTAGAACACGACCAGTTTCGCGCTTTAGGGGTTCTGCTATAGATCCTCTAAGGCCTCGTGCAGTTTTTATGGGATTGAATTTAGACTTGGAATAGGAGTAGATCTAGGCATGGATTGGGTTGATCCCTTCCATTCCCTAAAACCTCACTAAACCTATTAAATCATTCCCTGCAATGACCAGCACATTTCAGCTGTTCGGTTAATCCTTCCCCATAATCGTCGCCCGGCTCCTCGACACCGCCTCCTCCGGCTGCAGCACCGTCATAAATGAGCATGGGCGAGGTAGTCAGGTACTCGTGTACAATTTAGTTCTAGTTTCTCTCCCGTGGAAGCAGGGTTAGGGTTTTTTATCTGGTCCTTTATGGCGATTGGCGATATGCCCCGCGGCTCTCCTTCGTCGGTGCTTCTGCTAAGCACTAGCAGGTTGTTCCCATCGCTCTCCGTCGAATTTCTGAGGTGGGAGGTTGGCGGCAGAGTGATGGCGACCGAGAGTCTCTTGGCTAAGGGCAATTCTGGCCACTTCGATTCCTAAGGTATGGTGCTATGTGATCCCCTTTGACCCGCTGTGGAGGCGAGGAAAGGGGATGGTTCGAACCCTCTATCAATGGATCTGGAAGTTAGCATTGTTGCACTATTGTCACCGGTGTTCCCGAGCTGCTCCTGGAGTCTGGTGGAGAGGATGAAGCGGTATGCAAGGCTCCAGAGGATGGAGATGGTGACGTGCGGTGTGCCTTCTACAGCCAGTTCAATAAAGCTTGGTCACCGAATTTGGGTGCGTGTTGATCGCCAACCGAGGATGTGTAGTAAACATCCTAGGCTGAAGATGTGTAGTAAACATAAAATAATAACACGCAACAACGAACCGACGTATGAAATGATAGATAATAAATGTCTTCTAGGAAATAATAATAGCAACCGACAATGAAACGTCATATGCAGTTGCGACATATAATACTCTATATTTTAAAATTTTAGAAAAATTGCATAAAAATGTTCGCTCATAGATATTACTATTCTTTCTATTTACAAAGTTGTTTTACCAAAACCGATATTTTTGTGCTTTGCATAAAAAAGGTAAAATTTGGTGTTAAAATAAGCCTTTTCACGAGACACTTTTGTATTTTTTATACACGACATAAAAAATATCGATTTTTTGTGAAGCGATTTTGTGCACATATATTATGTTAAGATTTATGTGCGATTATTTTTTTTACTTTCAAAATGTATTTTTTAAATTCCGGATGCATATATACCCGGGAGCCAAGATGGATTTATGAACTAGTAACATGCAACATTGAAATGGGACATGCAATAGTAAGTTATATCTATATCAAATTTCTTTTTGTATTTCTTAGAAAACAAAGTACCGCCAAACATGATTGTCTAATGTTAGGAAACCAATACCAATATCCTCCCAAGCTATGTCCCAATTTGATCATGTTGAATATGATTTGTTTATTATAAACATTATTTTATGTAACTTATCAAAAAGCATTGTTCTTTAGTTTAAATTATTATTTTATGCTTAAAAGTTAGTTATGTTTCTACTTACATAATCACCAACCACGGACAATGGATGGGAAAACCGCCAAAAAAAAATCTACAATTCTTGAAAACGGGAGGGAACACGCTAGAACAAGTGAATCTACATGATATCTCTATGACTGTGTGTAGGTAGTTAATTTAGCGAGAGTGAACCTTTTCGGGTGAGACGTTGCTGGCATGTAATCTCTCTTGTTGGATGAACAAAAGTGGTACTACATTATCCACGTTTCGTTCTAGTTTTGTACCATGTTCACTGAAACATCGATAGCTTTCGTATTTTGAGCTCAATTTGGCATTCAAACCCTACAAATCCACGGAAAAAGGTAGGCACATATGAAGAAAATACAACCCGGCATCATGTACGTCATCAAAACCATTAAGATCAGCCTACAAGCATGATTTTTTTTGTGCTCAAAGTGTTCATGGTCGTTTCACTAACTAATTACAAATTTCCTTGACCCCTCATCCGACCTGTGAATCGAGCCATTTTTAGGGTTAAAAAATCATAAGCAAAGGGAAACACAGGAAAATATACAAAAAAAAGTAAGTGAAGATGGTTGGAAAGAATGCGAGGAAGAGTGAGGGTTTAACGATGGTGCGGTTAATGTTGCATCGTATTATTTTATGTTATGTCCCTTTGGTAGTCTTTATTACCATCTCTGTTAACATGTGTGGTAAATTCCTATCATTCCATGTGCACTGTAGTTGTTAACATGCATATAGATTTATATTTTGTGCATGTTGAGAGGCTCAACATTTTATGATTACAGACTAGACAACGTATGCTTAGATACTCTCTCTGTTTTTATATACAAGATCACAAGCACACACTACAGACGCCAAGGTAAACAAATTAAACTGATTAATGCATGGCAAAGCTAACTTGTTTAGCCTCGTTTACCGGGTTAATAAATGAGTGCATGCAACTCCTTTTTTTTTTCTATAGGCTGCATGTAAGCATGCACGCTTCGTTATTGAGTTAGGTAATTAATGTCGTCATTTTCATGAGGAAAACATCATTAATTTTGCATCGGTTAGTGTTTGTGGCTTTATAAAGAAGAATTTTTTTTGTAGTGGCCTTGTTTACAGAGACGGATGAGGTAATATCGGAGCAAAATGGCGTGATAACCCAAAAAGTCTACATTACGAAAAGTAAAAGTCATGAAAATCATAACTCAATGAGAGCTTTCAAACGTCTCCTAAATCGCCTCAACAGAACATCGTGTGCAAAAGTTAGGGGGCTGTTTGGATCGTGGACAACGATTACCGTGCCAAAATTTTGGAGTTGACTAAAGGCATAGGTTATTGTTTGGATCATAGCCCAACTCCCCGAGCCACACCAAAATTTTGGTCACCACGCCTCATTCTGCACCCACGCGCTGGCGATTTCGGGGCGGGCAAATCCTTGGCCAAAAATTTGGCTAGCCCATGATTTGGTCGGGCAGGTTGGGGCATAAACCAAACAGCCCCTATGCCTCACAGAATACAAATTTTCAGACCCTCAATCTTAAAATTTGAAAGGAAAACCCAAAAGATATAAGTTTTATAGCTCCTGAAAAATTGGCACAGAACATGCCGCCAAAATGGATATGGGCGGGCAAAAGGTAAACTCTTTGATGAATGTTGAATACTCAATATTTTTTGCTTAAAAACTAATTTGACATGCTTACACTGGTAGAAAATAGGCCTTCGGTACGCCCCCATTAGTCCCCAAAATAATGGACCCGCGGCCATAGGGGTCTTTAGTCACGGTTCGGGACGAGACCCGCGACCAATAGTCCGGGCCCAGCGCGCTCGGCCCACAGCTGGCGGAGGGGAGGGGCTTTAGTCCCGGTTGGCCAGACCAACGGGGACTAATAGGTCCTCGGGCCGGCCCCACGGCCTTTAGCCGCGGTTGTCCAGGTGAACCGGGACTAAAGGCCCATCCCTATATATAGGACTCAGCTCGCTGCACTTGGCCACATTTGCTCACAATATTCACAAGGGGGTGGTGGGTATGCTTTTGGTTCCTACTATGCACACAAGGTGTTCGATGAAATGCCCCATAGCATGAAACACACTTGAGCGTTTTCATTTATTTTACCTCCGTGATCGCGGTTAGCAACTTGAACCTTTCATGATTTGTATTATTTCCAGCTAGCTAGTTAGTTTAACAGATGCATGATGGTTAATTATATACTTTATATAATAATAATGCAGATGAATCGGCAATGGATGTACGGTAACCGACTCTCCGGTGAGTTCACTACGGGTTTGAAAGATTTCCTCGTAGTGGCAAATGCGAACAAGCAGCGAGGTTTTATTATGTGTCCATGTGCTGAAAATTTTTGATGAATGTTGAATACTCAATATTTTTTGCTTAAAAACTAATTTGACATGCTTATATAGTCGCTTATCGTGAAAATTGCGCGAGAAATAAAAAACAATCATGTGTGCTATAGACCCTTGAAACTAGTGGGAAAACTGTCGAAATGAAAATGGACGGGAAAACTATCAAAATGGAAACGAGCGGGAAACCATTAAATCTTGCATGCATGTTGAAAATATTTGATATTTCAGGGTTACAACTAGATAGTGCATATTTAGATAATCACCGGACACGAAAACCAGAGAGGAAAATTCAACAAGTGTATGTGCTATAGCCCCTTAGAATTGGTCGGGAAAATGTCAAAACAAAAACAATTTGCTCAGGAAGCGAGTCGAGCTCACTTGGTTAGGGAAGTGGATGTACAACCCAACCACCCAGGTTCAAGTCCTCACGGATGCAGACTTGGCTTCCTATTATTTTCTAAAATAAAAACCCGCCGTGGGGGCCTCCCCTGCTGCCTTCCTTTCAAAAAAAAAAAAACAATTTGCTCTAGCATGGAAAAATGTGCAGGACAATTTTGAAAAGAAAACGAGTGAAAAACTTCCTAAATGGAATCAGTGTGCTATAGCGCCCCCCTCCCCCCAAATAAATTTGGCGGGAAAACTTCTAAACACCGTAACCGTATGTGTGTTTCGACAACGGGCGGGAACAACAATGGGGACGCGTGCACAAAAATTGGGCGGGTAAAGGAGAGTCGTTACTTTAGACTCATGTGTATGATTTTTCTGTTTAAGATATTCTTTGTTTTTAAGCTCAGTATGTAATAATTTTTGACACATTTATATGTTCTTTGAACACTGGTATTGCTTTCTACTTCTTCTTGATTGTCATTAATTCAATCTTTTGTTCAGGTATTTCCTTGTTTTTATACTCAGTATGCAATAGGTTCTAGACTCATGTATATGTTCTTTGCATCAAGATCTCGTCGGCCATTCCAATTACCGGTAGTGAGGATGATGTCAAGCTTCTTTCCACTCTCTTTTCCGCCACCGTTGAAGGCGAGATGGAGCAAGTAGATCGATGTTGTCTCCTTGACCTCCGCATGCATCCAACTCGGCGCGACATCGTCAATTGTAGACGCTTTGCTCTCCTACGGTCCATTGTTTAGAAATTAAATCACTATACCGGGCCTAAGTTGAGGCAGAAAAACAAAAATATAAGCATCCACCAGAGCATAAGGTTTTCATTATTCGGTGGCTAGAGATGAGATCTACTAGTGCATTCTTGACAAGTTGACATGATTTGACTGTTTGTTTTTCCCAAACAGGGTAGTGGTGAGCAGACCGGTCAGCCCACTTGACATCAAAGCAACATGTGGTGCGTGCAACCCCGAACATATGTCCCATGCACATACTGCTCAACCATGTACGTAGTATGTAACGTACGCAACTAACTCGATCGGTTCTACTAGCTCGTACTCGTACTCGATTAATGTAAGTAAACCAGAGAAATAGATAGCTAGCTAGATAAACACAGTATACAATTAAACAATGAGCTAGCTAGTACACGCTCGTGAGCTGCAGTGAGCCTTTTTCTTACACGCTCGTGTGTTTAAAACACGTATTATCTGCTAGTTGATTGATTCCACGAGGAGGGCTAGCTTCTATACAACGTGTCTTACGTGTGACATCTCCGTGAGAGAGTAGTAAAGTAGTAACGGCCGGTTCCGTTGTCACGGCTCTCAACGGCGCCGGTCGTTTCCCACTCATCACCACCGCCACCATCCTCCGTCGGTCACCACGGATATCCTGTCACCATGAGTCCGATCTCCAAGTCAAAACGAAAGTAATATCTTGTTATACGGCATGATGAAGCACCCATGCGTCGACAAATTGTTCCTCACTCTCCATCTCCAACCTTGCTCTCTACATAGGGTACAGGACAACCTCCTCCTCGCCCTTTATGCCGGCACCAATGCGGACGATGGCGACATGGCATGAGTGAATGCCGTGGTCTTTTCACCTCGGTAGGCATGTCACACACATTGAACACCTGCGACTACCGTACGTCACTAGCGCTGGCCGGCATGTGGGATGATGAGGAGTGGTCCAGGAGCTAGCTGAGCTTGTTTGAAGAGTTTACATGCATGCAAGAGCTCGTGGAACTAAGTCCATAGCTGGCTGTGCCATGTAGGTGAAAGCATGCACGGGAAGAGCGACAATTCATTTTTTACTCAGGAAACTAAAGTACCCATCCGTTTTAAAAAATTGTCGTTGAAATGGATGTATCGAACACTATAATGCGTCTAGATACATCTCAATGACAATTATTTTGTGATGGAGAGAGTAGCTATGAGTAGAGTAGCTAGATTTGTATGGCAGGTAAGTGTAGGTCGAAATGATAATCAAACTCATGAATAACCGGAAGAAACTAGGTACACGTACGTGTAGTTAATTATTATAGGACTCTAGAATTGAGAAAAAGAATCCCAGCCCAGCAAATGCACGGTACTTGGTAGCAGCCCAACAAAACATAACGCATTCTAGATCGAACAACCACGTGTTGGTTCGTACGAGGCTAATCGATCCAGCCGGCGTAGCCTGCTCGCCCCAATTTGATCATGTTGGATATGATATTTTTATTATAAACACTATTTCATGTAACTTATAAACACGGTTCTTTAATATAAATTATTATTTATGCTTACAAATTAGTTAGGTTTACTTACATAATCATCAATCGCAAAAAATGTGCGGAAAAATCTCGAAAATAAAAACAATGTGATACAAACCCCGAAAACATGTGCAAGTGGTTAGTTTAGTCAGAGTGAACTTTTTAGGGTGACATGCCGCAAGCCTGTAATTCTCTCTTGTTGGACGGACAAGAGTGCTACTCCATCATCCGTGATTCGGTATTTGTACCACATTCACTAAAACGGCGATAGCTTTCTCATTTTGAGTTCTGCTTTGGCATTCCAACTTCAAAATCCATGGAAAAACTAGGCACACATGAATGGAAGAAAAAAATGGCATCACGTACATCAACAAGACCCTTAAAATCTGCCTACGAGCATCAATTTTTTGTGCTCAAAATGTTCATCGTTGTTTCAGTAACTACTTACGAATTTCCTTGACCCCTCATCTGACCTATGAATCGACTCATTTTTGTGGGTTTGTAAATAATAAACAAAGGGCAACATAGGAAAATATGAGAACAAAATTAAGTGAAGATTATAGGAAAGAACATGAGGGGGATTTAGCGACGACACGATTAATGTTTAGTTGCTATTATTTTATGTATGTTCCTTTGGTAGTCTTTATTACCATGTCGGTTAACATGTGTGGTAAATGCATATTATTCCGTGTGCATTATAGTCGTTGACATGCATATAGATTGATATTTCGTGCATGTTAAGAGACTCAACATTTTATGATTACAAACTAGATAATGTCTGCTTAGATAATATCAGGTCAAAAAATTGGCGGGATAACCCAAAAAGTATGCATGTTGTCGCTTTTGGCTAGATTAAGAAAAGTAAAAGTCATGGAAATCATAACTCCCAGAGAGCTTTCTATGATCTCCTAAATCGCCTCAATTGAGAGATTTTGTACGCATCACAAAATACGAAATCTTCGGACGCCTGGTAATTTTATGCAGTAATTTTTGTTCATGAAAATTTGGAAGGAAAATTCGAACGATATATGTGTTATAGCCCCTGAAAATTGGCAGAGAAAATGCCAGCATGGTTATGTGCGGAAAAAGGTGAAGTATTTCATGAATGTTGAAATACTCTATATTTTATTCTTACAAACTAATTTGTCATGCATAGATAGTCACTTGTCGTGAAAATTTTGTGAGAAATCAAGAACAATTATGTGCACAATAGACCCTGGAAACCAATGGGAAAAGTTCCCAAACAAAAACATCGAGGAAAACCATCAAAATGAAAACGGGTGGGAAACTATTAAATCTTGCGTGCATGTTGAAATACTTGATATTTTATGGTTACACCTAGATAATGCATATTTAGATAATCACCGGGTATAAGAAACGGGAAGGAAAATTCAACAAGAATGTGCGCTACAACAAGGGAAACAAAAACAATTTGGTATAGCAAGCGAAAATGGGCGGGACAATTTCGAAAAGAAAACGTGCGAAAAAATTGCCAAGATGGAAAATGTTACAACCCCCCCCCCCCCACAAACAAAATAATTGCCTGGAAAAACTTCCTAACATCGTAACCGTGCGGCCATAGAAATGAGCGGGAACAACAATGAGAGCGAGTTCACAAAAATTGGGCGGGAAAGCTCTCTGTGGGCTTTTGAGACTAGATATTTTAGACTCGCGTGTATGATCTTTTCATAGTGATCTTGTTTTTTTGCATTACTTATTTTTTATTGATTCAATCTTTCTTTGTAGATATTCTTTTTTTAAGCTCGATATGTAATAGTTTTCGGACTCACCTAAATGTTCTTTGAACACTGGTATTGCTTTCTTCTTTCGCTCGATTGTCATTAATTCAATATTTTTTAAGGTATTTCCTTGTTTTCATACTCATTATGCAACTAGAAGGATACCCCGCGCTTTGCCGCGGGGACTTTTTTAGAAACTATAATGTAAACAAAAGTTTATAAGAGAAATTATTTCTATGTGAATATACAAAATTCAATTTATCATATTAGATATAAATTAAATTATTAATATAAATAAGTGGATGGTTTCAAAAATGGATGATGTGTGACTTGCATGTATTGATTAACCCATATTAGTGGATGACATGGACAATTGATTGGTTAGGAGAATGGATGATGTGGATAGGTTGCATGTTGAGATAGAAAAATAGTTAATGCATGTTAGTGGGGTTTTGCTTTATAAGAAGTATAGATAGATAGGTTCTAGACCCATGTATATGTTCTTTGCATAGAGATCTCGTCGACCATGGCTGGATCGATACCCGTGGCGAGGATGATGTCAGCCTCCTTTCCACTCTCCTTTCCGCCACCGCTGAAGACGAGATGGAGAAAGTCAATGTTGTCTCCTTGACCTCCGCATGCATCCAACTCGGCGTGACATCATCAATTGTAGGTGGTGGGAGTGGCGTTCTGGTTGCCGTATAGGGAGCTTTTGTTGGTAGGGGCCGAAACCCTGGATAAAAAACAAAAGGAACCGGATTGCCGGTAAATCTCAATTGCTCCAGAGGAGCCTCTAATGACCTTTCCACACCTGTTTGAAGTGAATCACTCATGGCAACTCATGAAATGCAGTTAGAACTTGTTCTTCTTCAGAAATATGGGGAATCAGCCATCGACCCTCTCCTCTGGTGCATTTTTTAGAAATTAGACCACTATACCGGGCCTAGAGGACACAAATTGACAAGCACATAAGCTACTTTTCCTCTCTCATTCTCTCCGCTTCTGCCTTGAGAGTAGACCGTCCAGTTCTTCTGCCACCCCTCTCCTTTGTCCTTTCCGGCGGGCTAGTGGATGGGTTAGGAGGTGGGCCTCTTCTGTACATGAAACTAGTACGTTTAGTAGAAGGTTTTGCCCCCATGGCGTCTTCCCTTGTGCCGTATTGGAGTCTGTAGTCAATGCCGACGAGCGGCGTTTGTCGATCTGCGGTGCTACTCCTCCCGGCCATGCTAGCGAGGTGCAATGGTTGGTTTGGGAGAGTAGCAGCATAGTCTCTGTCAATAAGCTCGCGGTTCGCTGGGAGTCGGGATCTGACGCGAGGAGTGGTGTGCCTTCTTCTTCATGAAGTCGTGGTGGTGGAGGGGAGGAGATGGGGGTTGTGTTGTGCGTTCTGGTTTTTCGATTTCCTTAGAGATGTGATGTTGCATGTCAAAGGTGAACACTCTTGGTGCTCGAAGATCCGAAGACCGACTCAGGCGATCATCTGGTGGTCAAAGAAGTTGGCGATGAAGGCCGACATCATTTCTACCTATGGTAGCACGACAACACCTCTAAGGTAGCACCGCGGGGGGCGCTGCTACTCCGACGAGTAGCAACGCGGTCCACCTACGCTAGCACCGTCGGCGCCGCTGCTACCCCAGGGAGCAGCAACGCGGTCCACCTACCGGTAGCACCGCCGCACCTCTAGTGTAGGATCGCTTGCAACACCATGGATTGGGGACGGAGGGTGGACTAGTTTCGATCAAAGAAATCCATGGACGTAGGGAGGAGGTGGCATCAGGGAGGGGCGGACGTGGCTGCTCGGGTACCCGCCCGCATCCAGGAGCTCGTCGACCCTGCAGGTGTCGCCCGTAATGGGCATGCATCGATCTCTAGGGTCATACCTTGCATGCTTGGAAGAAATGCATGAAAGCGGGGGCGTTGTTCTGGAGATTCATCGATACCATTGAGGAAGAGCATGGATGATTTATGGCAGTTATTTATGGCACCGTTGCCTCCGTATTGGCTATACTCTCCCTCCATGTCGGTATATTAGTCACTTTTTGAAAACCAAATAATATCAAGAGTTAGACGCAATTAGTATTAATGATCTCCTATAAATGCTCCGAGGCACTTATTACTCTCATAAATCTGCATGCAATTTAGCCAATGCTTTACATATATTTAATTAAGCCAAATTATGGGTTCCTTCCATGAATCCATACTGGGTACGTGCGCGAGCGAGCGATTTTCGTTTGGGAGCAGAATTAATGACCTCTCTTTTGTTTGCGGGCAACAGAAAACACATATTGTTTGGGGGCATCGAATGTGGGCGACTCGTTTTAGATGGAAAGATTGATCGATGATGTAGCAGTGCACGGTTTGTCATCTCTTTTTCCTTTTTGGGGTTCATTCCGTGAATCCTGCGTGCGGGAGCGATTTTCGTTTGGGAGCAGAATTAATCACCCGCACATACATAAGTTAGTAAAAAAAAAAATCACCCGCACATGCATGCACCAGGATACGAGGAGCAGACTAGTACCGGACAGGTCGCATGGAAGAACCAAAAAAAAGGAAAGGTTTGCAAACAGCGTTGCGAAAAAAAATGGAACTTAATTGTTGTGTCTTTGAAGAAAGAAAGAAAAAAAACGTAACGGGGCATATACGTACACACACACTAGCTAGCCAGGTTGAATCGTACGAGGAGCAGAGGAGAAAAAAAGAATGCATTGTTCCTACTCCATGCGGCGACGACCGAAAAAAAAGAGTAAGACTTTTTTCACGTCGATGACGGGTGCAGGCGTGGGTGGTGCTTCGCTCGGGCCAAGCTCAGGCGCGGCAAACCTCACCCTCGCCACCCGTACTCCTTGCCTCGAGTCACGTGACACAACAGCTACCACCGAAGCGACGATCGATACGGAGCGCTTTCGGAGCAGGTCCGTCCAAGCTGAAGCTCCTATCTATCGAGGTGCAGTTCCGGCTGTGGTTCGACCCCACCACCGACTTCCACACCTACACCATCGTCTGGAACCCCAAGCGCATCATGTATAGACCACATTCTTGGTGTGCATCGATCAAACTTAGAGCTTGAGCACGTGAATAACAGTAGTGTATCGATCTGTATATCTGCAGCATCCAGGTGGACGGGCGGACGATCCGGGTGTTCGACAACAACGAGGAGCAGGGGGTGCCGTTCCCGTCGTGGCAGCACCAGCGGGTGTACGGGAGCCTGTGGAACGCGGAGGACTGGGCGACGCAGGGCGGGAGGGTCAAGACCGACTGGTCGCACGCGCCCTTCGTCTCCTACTACAAGAACTACGAGGTCACCTGGTGCAAGCCGTCGCCCGGCGTGGACTGGTGCGGCAACGAGCCCGCCAACTCCACCCTCTTCAACCTCGACCAGACGGCGCTCGACGACATGCAGTGGGTGCGCGACAACGGCTGCGTCATCTACGACTACTGCGCCGACACCGCCAGGTGGGACGCCACCACCTTGCCCAAGGAGTGTACGCTGCCCCGCCGGCCATGAACATCCATCCATCCATTCGTTGTCGATGAGTTCCATCCAGCGTTCATTCATTAGTAGGGTATTTTTGTGTCACAACACATACGTACGTCTCCAGGACTCCTTTTTTTGTTGCTGCTCTACGTCTCTACTCTCTAGGACTCGGTGTATCGTGATTTGCACGTAATTAAGGCCGATCCCTAGTTGTAATCTACACTGTCCTATACAAACGAACGATCCCCGTTCCTATAATCAGAAAATCTATTAATAAAGGGAATAATGTAATCTACTGTCCTATACAAATTGAATACTCCCTCCGTCCTGGTGTATAGGGCATAATTCCAAAACCATTTTGTCCCATAACCCTCCTCCTCCTAGGCACAAATCGCATTAACTCCCTCTCAATTAGTGGCTAGATGCATTTCCCACCAATGCATGCAAGGTTTTATCCCCAATCAACTAGCACCTTGGTCCAAGAGTTTTGCTAAGTGTGCCTTATACACCAGGACGGAGGGAGTATCTCTATTTTCATGAAAAAAATTGTGTCTACCAGTGTAACCTCCCATCGAAATGATAATAGATCTTCAAAAACTGCGCAGGCGCCAAATCTCGTAAGCCGCTGCTTCCACGCTGTGGGATAAAGAAAGACAGGCCTAAAGCTCGTTTGATTTTGACCTAGGAAACTAGGGTTTCTGGCTCCCCTGGCGATTCCGCTGGGGTGAGATCGCTGCGAAGATTTCTACGGGGGATCGAGTTCAGATCGGACTCGGCTCAGGGCTGAGACTAAAGTTTTCCCTCGGGATCAACTCGTTTTTCTCCACGACGGTTAGGGTTCAAGGAAGGCTCTGTTACGACCTTGACCTCTCGGCGGCGGACATGGATTCGGCGACTGAGGGATCGGGAAACGGCAGGGGCAAGGGAGAAGAAGATGCCGCGCTGGCAAGAGCTATGGAGAACTTAGAATTAAGGGAGGGAGAGTTGGATGACGTCTTCATCGGAGATGATGATCTAAGGGATTTGCAAAAACAATTCAGATGGCTTGCGGTAGCAAGAGTGAATACGAGCAAACCGGTCAATGCAGCAGGGTTTTCGAACCCCTAAGAGGGGTGTGGGGTCTTGCACACGAACAAGAATTGAGGGAGGTAGACGACAATCTGTTTATGTTCAAATTCTTCTGTCTTGGGGACTGGAATAAAGTGATGCATCAAGGCCCTTGGCTCTTCAAAAAGCTAGTAGTGGTGATAGCGGATTATGATGGCTTATCAAATCCAAAGGACGTGAAACTAGAGCGCACGACCATATGGGCGCAGATACATGCAATACCAGAGGTGTATAGAGTAAGCAAGGTAGTTGATGAGCTCGCCAGGAGGATCGGTAAGGTCCAAAGTGTCGAGATGAAGCCAGCCCGTTATTTTGAAGGGGATTATGTGCGAGTTCGTGCAAGCATCGATATAAGGATGCCTCTGATTAGGTTTGTTCCCCTCAATGTGGGAGGGAAGAGAGAACTGCTACACGTCAAATATGAGAAGATCGGATATTTCTGTGATGTTTGTGGTGTGATGGGACACGATTTGGAAGAGTGTGGAGATGGGGTGCATGATCAGAAGGCCCTCCAATATGGGAAGTGGCTGATTGCCAAACGAAGAATTCAGCCTAGCCAGCTATCTTTCCGTGGAAGCTTTCCGGGAAGAATGAGTGCGAGGGGAAGAGGCAGAAACTTTGAGAACTTCGGCCGAAAACGAGGTTCTGCAGAATTTGAAGACGAGGAGGACATAAGCGACACGGCCTCGAGCCCCTTGAAGAATATGGGGGCTCCCATGTCTGTTGATAGGGAGGTAGGAGGGGCCAACGCTCACAATACAACAAAAAAGTTGAATTTTGATACAGAGAAGGAACGAGTAGATATCTCACAAAAAGTGGTAGCTGCGGAGGGATCGGTGAAGGCACTGGTACCACCACCACCACCGGGATATACAAAGGTGAGAAATTCGAAAAGAGGAAAGAAAGTAGGGGAAGAGAGTACATCAGCATCAAATGATAGTGGATCGGCGGCTCCCTGCGAGGGAGACCGCCGGGAGCAATTAATCTATTCAGCATGAACTGTCGGGGGGTGTGGGCGCCTCGAGACAGTTCAAGAAATCGGCAACTTAATTAAGTTGCATCGCCCTAGTTTGGTGTTACTCTCGGAGACCAAACTATCAGAAACGAGAGCGAAAGACTTGAGATTTCGATTTGGTTTTCAAAATGCGTTTGTGGTGAAAAGTGAGGGTTTAAGTGGTGGATTGGTTTTGTTCTGGAATAATGAATCGAGGGTGAGTCTGAAATCATATAGTAGGACTCATATCGATGTTCTGATTCAGAATGACATGCTGGGTCCTATGGAGTGGAGGTTCACGGGGTTCTACGGGAATCCGGTGAGATCGAGAAGGAAACAAAGCTAGGAATTGTTGGAATTTCTGAGGAGTGAATATGATAACTCGTGGCTGTGTGCGGGTGACTTCAACGAAGTGCTAAATGAGAGGGAGCAGTTTGGTGGCAATCCAAGACAAGAATGGTTCATGGAGGGTTTTAGAGATGCCGTCGATTACTGCAGGTTCATAGATCTGGGTTTTTTGGGGCTCCCCTACACTTGGGACAACCGTCAACAGGGAAGGAGAAATATTAAGGTGAGACTGGATAGGGGCCTTGGCGACGACCTTTTTATGGATGTGTTCGGCAAATCGGAGGTGTCACATATTCAGACTACAGAGTCGGATCACTGCGCACTTTTAATATCAGTGAAACTATCAAACAACGAGGAGGAGAGAGGTGGTTCTAGACCTTTTAGGTTTGAGAACGCGTGGACCAGACACGCAAATTATGTTGATATGGTAGAGGAGGCATGGATCCCTACCTCCGGGGACTTGGCTGATGTTTCTCTGGCTCTGGTAGGTGTGAAAAAGAGGCTTCAAAATTGGAACCAATGTGAGTTTGGGAATGTTCGTAGACAGTTAAAGGATATGCGGCAGAGACTCGAAAAGATTCGTGCTAGATCAATTGGGGAAGGACCATCAAAGGCGGAGAAATCCTTGATGAACAGGATTTCGGAACTATTGACTCGGGAGGAGATCATGGCTAAGCAAAGAGCGAGAGTGCAGTGGTTGAGGGAAGGGGATCGTAACACTTCCTTTTTCCACGCCAAGGCAAAGCAACAACATAGGCAAAATAAGATCAAATCCTTACGACGTTCTGATGGCACTACGATTACTAGACAAAGTGATTTGGAGGGGGAAGCAAAGGAATTCTATAAGAATCTATTTTCGGCTGAGGTTAATATTAATCCTAATTTGATTACAGATTTTGTGGAGGCTAAAGTGGATACAGGATGAATGAGTTGTTATGCAAACCGGTGCAAGACTCAGAGATCGAAGAGGCATTATTCATGATGAATCCGAGCAAATCTCCGGGACCCGACGGTTTTACAGCAGGTTTTTATGTACGGCATTGGAACTTTATCAAGCAACCAGTATGTACGGCTGTCAAGAGGTTTTTTGACACTGGTGTGATGCCCGAGGAAGTCAACAAAACAGTCTTGGTACTGATTCCTAAGGTGTCGGATCCAAAGGATTTAACTCAATTTAGACCTATTTCGCTTTGCAACGTTCTCTACAAAATTGTCTGAAAGGTAATGGCTCAGCGACTTAGACCTATGCTGGATGAGATAATATCAGAGGAGCAAAACGCATTTGTCCCGGGGAGGCTTATTACGGACAATGTGCTTACAGCCTATGAATGTATTCATTACTTAAAACGGAAGAAAGGTAAAACAAGTGACTGTGCGATTAAACTCGATATGGCTAAAGCATACGATAGAATGGACAGGAAGTATTTAAGAAAGATAATGGAGAAGCTGGGATTTGCTGACGTGTGGATCCAGAGGATCATGGCCTGCGTGGAATTGGCTAGTTTTCCGGTCAGAGTGAACGGGGTCTTCTCGGAGGATTTTAAACCCTCAAGGGTATTCGACAGGGAGATCCTATTAGCCCATATTTATTTCTATTGTGTTCTGAGGGACTAACATGTTTGCTAAAACGTGTTGGTACAGGGTTTTTGGCTAGGGGAATTCGAGTTGGTATTCATGCTCCATGGATCTCGCATTTATTATTTGCTGATGACTGTATTGTCTTTACGCAAGCAAGCACGGAGGGAGCACAACGACTTACTGAAATTTCGGAAAGATACCACTCAGGTTCGGTTCAATTGGTAAACAAAGCTAAATCCGCAATATTTTTCAGTGGTAATTGTCCAGTTGAGAGGAAGCAAGATGTGCTGTTAGCGTCTGATATTGCTAATGAAGCACTGGTGGAAAAGTACCTTGGCCTCCCAACTGCTCTAGGCCGTTCAACTGATGCTGAGTTTGAAGGTATTCTATCTAAAATTAAAAGGCTTGTGAATGGATGGGTACCTCAACATTTAAACAGTGCGGGGAGGGAGGTTTTGATTAAGGCGATTTGTCAAGCCATAGCTACATATTCTATATGAGCTGTTTTAAGTTATCAAAGAAGCTACTGAAGAAGATTACAACTATTATAGCCAGGTTTTGGTGGGGTGGTGATGAAATCAAGAGGAAGATGCATTGGTGAAAATGGCAAAATTTGGCTAGGACAAAATGTGAGGGAGGTTTGGGTTTTAGAGATCTCGAGCTCTTCAATCAGGCTATGTTAGCCAAGCAAGGATGGAGGTTAATATCAAATCCTAATTCTTTATGTGCTCGTGTATTCAAAGGCAAATACTTTCACAACAAGGAATTTATGACGGCGACCAAGAAAAAAGGCTCTCACACTTGGCAGGCCATATTACATGCCAGAGAGGCTTTAAACTTGGTCTAATTAAGAGGATAGGGGATGGCTCTACGATTAACGTATGGGATGACCCCTGGATTCCGGATAATCCCTCTCGAAAGCCTATGAGAAGAGAGGGAAACAGTGACATCACACGGGTAGAGGAGTTGCTGTGTCCGTTTTCGAATGATTGGTTAATTGATAAAGTGAGATTGAATTTCATACACTCAGACGCAGAAGCAATACTTCGAATTCCTGTAGGGGCATTCATGGAGGATACCTAGGCCTGGCATCCGGAGAGGCTCGGTTTTTTCTCTGTTCGTTTTGCATACAAGTGCTTGCTGCATCAGGTACGGGTCAATCAAGTGGAACCTTTGATCGGTAATAAGTCTGAGGAGTGGAAAAAACTTTGGAGAGTACCGGTCCCTCCTAAAGTTCAGAACTTTTCGTGGAGAGTGATGAATGGTTTTATTCCGTCAAAAGAAGTGTTGTGCAAAAGACATATTGAAAGACTGAATCTTTGTGACGAGTATGGACAGTCAGAAACAATTTACCACACACTCTTTAAGTGTACATGGGCAAAGAATTTCTGGGCTGAGATTCGGTCCATCACTGGTACTAAGGTACCTGATCTACACCCGTTGTCTTGGGCTAGCGATATGGTTAATGAAGCTTTGGTACCTGCAAAGGTAGGCACTGTTATTTTATGTGGAGCCTGGGCCGTTTGGTCGGAAAGAAACGCTAGAAGACACGGCGAGTCATCGAGGACTGTCACTCAGTCGGTTAAATGGACGTGTGACTTAGCTAATGATCTTGTGGAGACGGGTAAGCGACAACAAAAGATTGGTAAGCCTAAAGTACGGTGGAAACCACCAAAGAAAGGTATGTTTGAGATCAATGTAGATGCTTCTTTCTCGGAAGTTAACAATAATGGTGGTACAGGGGTGGTCATGCGAGATCATCTTGGCAAGTTGATCGCTACGCAGGCGTGTTGGTATCGAAGAGGGGCGTCCCCGCTGATTATGGAGGCCTACGCAATCCGTGACGGGATAAAATTTGCGATGGAGAGAGGGTAAGAGATGTGGAGGTAGAATCGGATTCTTCACAAATCGTTGATATGTGGAAAGCAACAACGTATGGAAGATCTTCGGTGGCTGCTATTCTTTTGGAGGCAAATGATCTGGTAGGGAACTTCGATAATCTTAGTGTGAGTTTTATTCCTAGACTAGCAAATGATTTGGCACATCTGTGTGCTCAGTACCCTAGTCAGGAGAGGAGTAGATGTCTTTGGATCAATTATATCCCGACCTTTCTTGATGCTTGTATCAGAAAGGACTGTAATCCTGGATAATTTGTGCTCGTGGCTGCAAGTTTCAGACGCGCTCTTTTCCTTACCAGGGTACCTGAGGGGACTGGAAGGTTTTTAATGAGGTGGCTTGCATGCCTAATATATGGAGGTTTAAATTTTTTAAAAAAACTGCTTCCACGCTGTGCGTGCTGTTAGGTGAGGTTAGATATTAGAGATATATTAGGTGTACGTATCTTTGGTAGTTTAGGATTTGTATTCAATCTCCTACTCTATCTCTACGAGGCTTCTTGCCCTCCAAATTTGTACCCCAATATATACTCGCTCATGAGGCTCAATAATACATCGAACATATTCCGCCAATCTCATCCTTCTACATGGTATCAGCCTAAACACGATCTAACCCTAGCCGCCGCCGCCGCTTCCGCCTCACGCCGCCCCCGGGACGGATCTATGATCGTCGCCGGGGGCCGCGCCGCCCGTACCTAGGGTTCGTACGCCGGTCCCGTGGATCGGCTGCCCTAGAGCGTCTTTCTCTCCGCCGGTCGCTTGGCCGGCGTTTTCTTTTTTGGTTTTCCGATTCAACATCAGTTTGCGTCGCCCGCCGCCACCGTCGATCCTCACGCACCTCTACACCGACATCGGCGCGACTACCGGCCTCTTCACCGACACGGCGGAGTCACACGCCACGCGGCGGCCGTAACGGCCATTGTCCATGTGGCCTCTTCGCCGCCACGGCGGCTTCGCACGATGCGGCGGCCTTAACGGCCGCCTTCCGCGCGTCTACCCGCCCGTCGCTTTGTGTCGGTCGTCATCGCCCCTGCTCCGATCAGGAGTCCTCCACTACTCCGCCTTCACCGTGGCTGCCTCACGCACGGAGCTGCCTTGGCCGCTCAGGCACGGCGCTGCGTTCGCCGCTCGGCCTCCACCACTCAGCCTTACGTCATCATCATCGTGCTGAGCGGCGCATCCTCCACCTCGCGAGCAAGCGGATTGATCACCCGCCCGCCCGCGATCCGTTCCATCCAGGCTGCGCGGCCGACCCGTACAGTCGTCTACGTGCGCCTCCGCAGGTTCCCGTGAAGACCGTTCCTGAGTGTGCGTCTATCACCGATCGAGCAAACGGGCTGCCGCTGCGTCGCCTCATCGGGCCGCAGCGCCGCCGCCCCGTGGTTCTCACCGCGGCTGCATCACTCCGCGCGTCGCCGCTGCGTCGCCCCTCCGGGCCGTAGCGCCGCAGCACCCTGTCCTCGCCATCCACGAGGCCAAAGAGAAAGGCCATCACCACTACCACGCCGCTTGTTGTAGAAACGCCCGCGAAGTCCACCTTCCAGAGCCACCGCCCCGGCGTCCACGAGCTCGAGCCACGGTAGTGACATCAATGCATCGCGAGGTCAGCGAATCGAACGAGTTAGAGCGCCAACATAAGAAAACCGCATGAGCGGCAGAAATTCAGTAGACAGGCGACCGCCTGCCACCCTCCGGTCGCACTACGGCCCCGGCCGCGCAGCATCCACTTTCCTTCACCGTCAACAATGGTCAGCGACCGGACGTAGCAGCAGGGCCTTCCAGGCCCAGATCAGCTCTAGGAGACAGACCAAGATCATGCCCGACTAGCCCCGCCACCGCGTTGCAGCGCCATGGCCGTCGCCGCCACCCACCTGCAAAGCTTCTCTCACCTCTATCGTCTCCATTTCACCGGGCACCCACCGCCACGCCTCGTCGCCAGCCGGCCTGGGCTCGAGCCTACCTCTCGGAACGACGAACAAGGGAGTAGGCGGGGAAGGCGCAGTGCCCACCCGAGCCACTGCCACGAAGGGGGAGAGGAGAGCTCGTTCCCGGGACCGCCTTCTCGGTGCTCAAGGGATCCAAAGTTCCCTGGGAGGAAGGGACGGCTGAAGGAGTGGGATCCCTATCCCTATCCTTAGCGGGCACAGAAGGAGAGGCCGGGGCGGAGGTGGGATCTGCCGGATTCACAGCAAGGGAAGTTTCCTGTGTCTTAGCGATTTGCAGTTCCCTGGCTAAAGCTAGTTCCGCTTGGGCACGCTCAGAAGCTCTAATAATGGACAGGAAGTCCTTCGGCGAGTCAAGACTCGTGGGGTCTAACACAATTCCGCTATCGATCGCCACCGCAAGTAAATGATCATCGTTAACATCCGCAAGGGGGGTAAAGTGGTTGAGACAAGGTACAGACGTACCTGTGTTGTTGCGAGCAGCCGCCCTGGCAGTAGCTCGGTCCAGCACCGAGCCCTCCGTGAGCCATCGTGTCCGGATACGACGACCTGAGTGACCAAGGGCTCGCCTTCGTGGTCGCCCCGACCATGAACCTATCGACGGCGCTCGCCGGCCAGTATTTGGGCCTCCTCAACGCGACGCACGGCACCGCAAGCGACCACATATTGGCAGTCGAGCTCGACACAATCATGAATCCCGAGTTCAGAGACATCAACAGCAACCACGTGGGCATCGACATCAACAGCCTCGTGTCGCAGCAGGCTAAGCCGGCCGGCTACTACGGCGACGACGGCGCCTTCCAAAACCTGACGCTGAATAGCCGCAAGCCGATGCAGGTGTGGGTGGACTATGACGGCCAGGCCCGACAACTCAATGTGACTTTAGCTCCTGAACAGGAGCCAAAGCCCAGAGATCCTCTGATCTCTGAAGCCATTGACCTCTCCACCATCCTGGCGGACACAGTGTATGTTGGCTTCTCGTCGTCATCAGGCGTGGTGAACACACACCACTACGTGCTTGGATGGAGCTTCAACTTGGACGGACCTGCCCTGCCGCTTGACTTTTCTAAGCTTCCCGCCCTGCCATGTCTGGGTCCAAAGCCTCGGTCCAAGGTCTTGCTTGTGCTGCTACCAATAGCCACGGGGTTGTTCATCGCTGCAGTGCTCGCTGCCGTTTCCTTCCTGGTGTGGCGTCGACACCGGTTCGCTGAGGTGCGTGAACATTGGGAGGACGAGTTCGGCCCGCATCGCTTCGCATACAAGGATCTGTTTCATGCTACCGACGGGTTCAAGAACAGGAATATCCTCGGCGTCGGAGGGTTTGGAAGAGTATACAAAGGGGTTCTGCGTGCAGCCAGTTTGGATATCGCGGTGAAGAGAGTCTCCCATGACTCGAGGCAAGGAGTAAGGGAGTTCATTGCCGAAGTGGTGACTATTGGCCGCCTCCGCCACCGGAATCTGGCACGGCTACTAGGGTACTGTCGGCGCAACGGTGAACTCCTCTTGGTCTATGACTACATGGAGAATGGTAGCCTTGACAAGTACTTGTACGGCCAGAACGGGTTAACTCTGCATTGGCCTGAAAGGTACCGGATCATCAAAGGTGTGGCATCAAGCTTATTGTATCTACATGAGGACTGGGAGCAAGTCGTGGTTCACCGGGATATAAAGGCAAGCAACGTGCTCTTGGATAGGCAGATGAACGGACGGCTAGGTGATTTTGGCCTAGCAAGGTTATATGATCATGGAGCGGATGCGCAAACATCACATGTGGCTGGCACAATGGGATACCTCGCACCAGAACTTGTGCGCACCGGGAAGGCAACGCCCTCAACCGACGTGTTCGCGTTCGGCGTGTTTCTCCTAGAGGTCGTACGTGAGGCCTAGCGTGCGAAAGGCGATGCAGTACCTGTAAGCACGACCGATGCAGTTTTTGACGGCGTGGAGCTAGGCGCATCGGTGTGGCTATGTTATGGGTGAGATCGCAGGACTGAGCCGCACCACACACACACTAGGCTGAAAGTCAGAGAGAGAGGGACGTGTAGTGACTGAGGCACGCCGCATATACGTACTAGGCTAAAATTCAGAGAAGGCCGCATATGCTACTTATCGACGAACAACGTGAGGTACACGCCTGGTCTTCCCTCCTAACTCGTCTACGAACGACGCGCTCTCGTCATCACGTTGATCCCCAACAGGGACATCGCAGCGCAGTCCGTATATGGCAAGAGACACCTGCATCGCCTGTACCTAGCATGCGTAAAGTGCCTGCTGACGTATCTACCAACTACGTGGTCAAACTGGGTCTCCTGCCTCTCGCTCGTCTACATGTACGCCTGGCTCAAACCGTCCATGATTGATAACTACTTAGCACATGTCGCAAAAGAAGAGCTGCCATGAATTTTCGGCAGAGGTATTTAATTAATTCTATCGCCTCCATCCCAGCTTCCAACTGATGCATCATGCATTCATGCTACAGGTTCTGTTTTTACATCCAAAATCTCTGCGCCTGGACGACTTGTGTGCTCAACTACTCCCTCCGTCTCAAATTAATTATCACAAAGATGGACAAAAATGGATGCATCTAGACATAATTTAGTGTTAGATACATCAACTTTGTGACAATTAATCTGAGACGGAGGGACTACGTGAATGTATGCAGGCTATCACGGTGATCATGAAACAGAGTATGGAAACAAACATAAAATTCCAAAAGGCGGATGGGGCTTCATTGTGCGTGACTCATCCGGAATGGTAGTTGGGACTGCAGCGGGGAGGATTGATTATGTTGTTGATGCTCTGCACACAGAGGCCGTGCACCCAAAAGTAAATATTCTTATATTTGGAGGCGGGTTTCGACACACATACACGACACGAAGCACCCGTGCATCGACAGTCTACCGAGGAATCACCCGAGATAGCTGAAGCCAAGAATGCACCCGCAACGCCATGGAGGAGGGTCCTCCATCTCCACCGGTCGCCACGAGAAGCAGCACACAACCAGGGGGTGGAGGCAATTAGATCGAATGAGTAAACCATGCATATGCTCTCTCGCTTCAGTTTACCAAAAGAGAGATTTAGGAACTGTACTTACCAAGAATCCCATTCTGTTTCAGATTCTTCATAGAACCTAACAAATGAGAGGAATTCAGCATGGGGACTGGTAAGAACAAGAGTAGGCGAACAATCGAATGGATGACCAAGGCAGCTGCTCGCTCACCACTCCACTCCTCGGCGCGCCTCCTGTCGCCACTTCACTTCTCCCCTCCCCTCGCCTCGCCAAGCCCAAGTCACAAGTCACGCGCATACCGCACGCGGCTAGTGACTATGGGCTTGGATATATAGTAGAGCTCTGTAGGTTGAAGGCAAAGAGAGGCAACTAGGGACGTGGATCCAATCTTTTCCTCTGCTAATTGTTGCTTCTTGGGAAGAAGATGAACGGCCGGGATTGCTACCGCTTTGGATTGATGACGTGGAGTGGGAACTAGACGTCCCGCAAAAATACATGTCCAATCAATGATTGCAGACTGTCCAGGTCAATAAAAAAGTAATTGTAGACTGTTGGGTTAGCGTGCTAGAGTAGACTACTTTTTAGGAACCGGAAACGAGACATGCTGCATGCCCACCGCTTTCTCGGTCCACATCAGCGAGCTGAATACATATCGTTTTGCTCTGTCAGAGAGCAAATTATTTACGTATTATCCTTTTGCTCGGTTTCAATAGACCGCAAGAGGCCAAATTAGTCTGGAATGCACGTACAACGGTTTTGTGTATGTTTTTTCTTTTCTTTTTGAAAAAAGATGTGTGCATGTTAAGATGCATAAGACAATATTCAAAGTTTGAGTTGACATGGCCGGAGACAATATCCAAAGTTCTTGCATCGTCAGTCTATATTAGTTAGTAGTATTATTATTTTTTATTTACGTGCATCTCCATACCAATAAATGTATACAATCTGCACTTGAAAAGTAATCTGCAGCAATCTGCTACTATTATTGGTCCACAACTCTCTGAACAATAACACCAGGTTTCTCATGGGATGGGTGCCTCAGAAACTTTGTGGAAAACTTAGGTCTTTCAGAAATATATTGTGGAAAACGTCGGACGAAAAACACAAACAGAAAGTTGACAGCTAGGACATGCACTGACCAAAATTTGCTACAATTTGACCAGAAAATTTGAAGTGGTTCAGAACCAAAAATATATACAAGAACCCTTTAGCAAAAATAAAATTATACTGAAGAAACACATAGCATGATCAATGTATCCCTGGAACGATGTACAGAAGACTTATTTATTAACACTCTAGATTTATAGTCAAACAATAGATCAAATGTCCAGATTAGGAGTCCAAAAATAGCAGTCCCAGACACTAACTTTGCGTACAAACAGTAACCAAGCCAGAAACAACCCTTGCACAGTGTACATACATTTGTATAACCAGTGTACAAGAAGACAAGTTTTGCTCGATTTAATACAAACATTGCACATCATTCTCCAGGTGTAGATAAAATAAAATGGAGCCCCCAGGTCCAACACCTCAATAGCACATGCCATCCTGTAGCAGCTAGATAGATGCACGCAGAACCCATGCTCCACGTAGAAGAAATACACACAAGAAACCATGTGCGTCCGGCTCACTCTCACGGCAAGATCCGACTACCACTTGTTGAACAAGCTTGGATCACCTGCACGACAACGAACCAACAAAGCTTCACCTCCACGAACAGGAGAAGTACCTATTGTACTTGTCATATGCAGAGTTTCAATGTTCAAGATACAGAACCAGCAACGAAGCAAAGTTTCTCAAATCAGTTTGACCTCTAACAAGATAGCATGCCAAATCAGTTTCTCAAATCACAAGCACCGAATTTTGGACAATGGTGTCCTCCTCCGCCGCCGCCTCCTCCTCCTTGCAAGCTTGTACCCTAGGAAATAAGATTAACCACACGCACTGTTTCACAATTCAAAAATCATGCCTCCAAACAAAAATATAAATTTTCACAGATTGCGATACTTGTGTGTCTATTGCCCAATATGTGGCAGGGTATGATTTAGCATGGCAAAAATGTCACATTATTACACTAACATGTTGACATCATAAATCAGTAACAACTGAGAAGTTATTAAATCAAGTTTACGTTCTGCTGGCAGTCGATTTACGTCAGGTACTTGGAAGTGTCGCTGGTGAATACCGTGGTGCTCACCACCACTGAGCTCTTTTTTCCTCAGGGTTGAAGGAGAGCCAAAAAAAATTACCCAGCCCGTTTCTCTCCCTCACTCTATATCCGCCACTGGCGAACTCGCTGGCAAACTCGCAGTGCAGCACTTCGACACGCTCCTATACAAGGGAACACCAAATCAGTTCCAAAACGGAAACCTGAGTAGTAGAGTTTTTTATAAACAAACAGAAGAAACATAAGCAGATTATCACTGCTACCATCCGACCCATCAGCGAACTAACACACACCAGCAGTAGTAATTAACATTATTCTAAATCTGAAAATAAAGTAGTAGTTAACCCATCAGCGATCTTCTGTTTGTTGTAAAAACAAACAGAAAAGCCGATAAAACATAAGCCCCATGTCTAAGTATTTCTTGCGATGTTAAATGATTGGCAAGATGCCAAGATTACAACTTCTAGTCTTAAAAGATAACTTGATTTTGAGAACCATGGGGCTTAAAAGGCATGGGCCAGAATTGCATCAGCATGTCCTTGTATACAGCAACACAAGAAGAATATTGTTCTAGATTAATCTCCCATAATTAAAGGACCTGCATATTCTTATGTCTGGACAAATACCTTATACAAATAACAAAGGGATGAGTGTGCGCTAAGCATTTCTTGCCACACTAGATGAATGGATAGATTATGCATCTTAGTCTTGTAAGGTAGCTATGATTCTGGTAAACAGTGGGGCTTAACAGAGAAGCATGGGTAACAATTGCATGAGCAGCTCTCCATGCACATATCAGCCCGAGACTAGTTGTCCATATCCCAGTTGTACGCTATTCATACAGTACTTCATTGAGTGCTACCAGGTTAACAGGAAAGTAGAATAACTGCTGGCAAAGCAAGCAGAGTATAATAGTAATTGCTGACAGAGGCAGCAAGCAAGTGGCTTACCCAAGCTCGCATTGCGACAGCACACCGGCGGACCACCCCAATGGCTGACCCCTTGCCCTGCATGAGTTGGAACAAACATGACCAGTTAGCCATGATCTATAACAACATAGAGGTAAAAATACATAGCAACTTACAAGACCTGCATTTTTTTCATGCATATGCTTACACTATACAACGAAGGCATTGGAGAAGGCCACGGTGGCGGCACGGTGAACTCGCCACTGTCACACCGCTGCGAGGACAGAGGTGAAAGAGGAAGTAGTCGAAGCCAATGGCCATCCGAGCCTAAATAGCATATCTCTATTCTTAAGTGAAAGTGGCCTTCCACTTTCAGAAACCTGACCAGTAGAGAAGTTTGTATAAACAAACAGAAGAAACAGATAAACATAAGGAGATGCTCACTGTTGTAAATAGACACAACAGCGATATAATACACATCAACAATAGTAGTTAACACCATTCTAGATCCGAAAATAAAGAAAGCATCAATAACCCACAATAACCCACAACTTCTGGGATAGTGGTGAGTTCCTTTACACTAATATATCAAGGTACCATGAAAATTTAGCCAACCCACGAAAAAAAGAAGCAGACTATTAACCAGTTAAAAGCTCTAATGTTTCATTCTTTCAAACGGAAATTTTAGCATCTAAACATGGAAAGGTATACAACATTTTAATCTCTGAAATAAGAACAGACACATCATTTCATATTAATAAAGTACGACAGCTGGAAGCATTCCATTAAGCTAAGAACCAAGTACAATATGGTTTGTACTAGTCATATAAAGATGAGTGAATTGGGCATCGATATGCATAAGCCTAGCCATCATCTATAAGAACAAAGAAATGAAAGTACATTGCAACATACAAGACCTGCAATTTCCTGTGCATATGCTTAAATTGCAGCATAGCATACCATTGGCTCGATGGCCCTGGTATCACAGATCACGTAGAATTTACCTGAACCATGGAGGCATTGAAGAAGGACACCACTGCCACGGTTGCGGCACGGTGAACTAGCCACCATCGCTACTGGAAGTTGC